>JACXGI010010260.1:0-28015 GCA_016801175.1 Esox masquinongy
ACTGAGACTTCCATATTTTACTTTAAAATAAAAAATGTAGTATAAAAAAGGCTGCTTTTTCAAGGACTGCTTTT
Organism: Esox masquinongy; assembly: GCA_016801175.1. NCBI lineage: Eukaryota > Metazoa > Chordata > Actinopteri > Esociformes > Esocidae > Esox > Esox masquinongy. Next base: position 75 of record JACXGI010010260.1, read on the forward strand.
AATGTCGTTTGGTCTACTTGTGCTGTCAGCCATTTGACCAAACTTTGTATTTGCACAGTTTTTCAATCAACTGTGTTTTGGTACATTCTTCTGTGTACATTGTTAAAAGTTGTTCTCGTGCAAAGTTGTATAATTTATTTGACTTTAAACTCATTAGGGTTCACTTGAATTTGTATGTTAGTGTCTCCTTTCCTCTTCGTTCACTCCTGCGTCACATCCCTGGATTCTCATTTACATTTTTTTTTTCAGTAAAATGTCCAGATCAATTTACAGGGACAATTAGGAATATTTGTCCTGTTCAGAGACACATCTACAGATTTTTCGTCTCAGGAATTCAATCTGACTTCTGCCTTCAGTGGTCGACCTCATCATCACAACTTGCTTGTTTTAGAGCATTTGCCATCCTCTGCCTCTCTTTCTCTCTTGATCTCCATCCCTCTCCTCTTTCTCTCTCTGTCAGGAAGCTGTGCGGAGGTTAAGGCCCGCTAATGCCATCTCTCTATACATCTCCAGGTGAGTGTTCATGTACATTTTCATCCTGTAGCAGACACTCTTATCCCCTGTAGCAGACACTCTTATCCCCTGTAGCAGACACTCTTATCCCATTAACTCATTAGGGTTAACTGGCTATTGTTTGGGGACTGAACAACAGATATTTCACCTTGCCAGCTCAGTGATTCAATCTAGCAACCTTTGGGTTAATGATCAGATGCTCTAACCTCTGGGCTGTCTGTTGTCAGGTTATTTGTGTGTGTTTGTGTGTAAGTGACTGGGTCTCTCTGTCTCCATCTAACCTCTAGGCTGTGTGTTGTCAGGTTATTCGTGTGTGTCTGTGTGTAAGTGAATTGATCTCTCTGTCTCCATCTAACCTCTGGGCTGTGTGTTGTCAGGTTATTTGTGTGTGTCTGTGTGTAAGTGACTGGGTCTCTCTGTCTCCATCTAACCTCTGGGCTGTGTGTTGTCAGGTTATTTGTGTGTGTCTGTGTGTAAGTGACTGGGTCTCTCTGTCTCCATCTCTAGTCGAACAGACACTGGCGTCCACGCCCTTGGTAACTCCGCCCACTTTGACCTCCAGCGCCAGAATGGCAAGCCACCATTGGCAGAGGAGGTCCTGGTGGACGCCCTAAACTTCCACCTACGGCCGGAGTCAATCAGGTTTTAATTTTTTACATTTTATTTCAGCCTTATTATACCAGGCATGCCGATTGAAAAACAATTCTCATTTTCAATGAGGACCAGGCCAAAGACTCTGTGAGACAACACAAAGTTACAGTACAGAAACTGCATACAATGAGGGGAAAAAGCACCTTTTCCTATTCAGTCAAAACTGGCCTGGGGAAGTTGCCCGATTCCGGCCAAATAAAACATGATGCCTTTATTACATTAAACCCATAAAACATTTCTTTGCACCATAGGAGAGAAAATTCTTCTTGCAGCAAACCTACCAGGTTGACCTGTTCTGATTGACTAAATGTGCTTAGATCATGCAGTCTGATGGCAGTGTACATGTACACAAACAGTGTGTCTATGTCCGTTGTTGTGTGGGTTTCTTACTCTGCAGTGTTCCTTGCCGCATCTTTTATGTAAAACCCACAGACCTCAGTCATGAGCTATATATAGACCCTTTCAAATCAGGAATGAGTTCCTGTTTCCCTCTTCCTCTACCCTTCTGTTTTTCTCCCTCCCTGTCTTTCTTCTCTATCTCTTCACTGTTTCTTTGCGTCTTTCTATCCTTCTCTCTCTCTCCCTTGTCTCCTGATCTCTCTCTCTCTCCATTGCTCTCTTCAGATGAAAGTTATAAGCCCTTTTTCCAGACTGACATTTATTTTAGCCTGGCTGGAAGAAAGGAAGAGCGGTAGAGAGAGAGGGGAATGGAGAGCGAGAGGAAAGGATAGAGGGAACGAGACAGGAAAGACGGAGAAACCAGGAGAGACTATGTCAAATAATCTCCCATCCCCTGTCAGAGCATTAATCCGGAAAGTTGTGGGAATGACCAGCTGGTGTAAAGACCCCTCGGACAGGAGTCACCTGGAGACCAGTGTAGTCCGGCCCTGAGGGAATTAGGAAATGGGAATGTTAACGCCATGAGTAGTTTGGCACAAGTATAATGAATGCCTGTACGGTACAGTGTAGTGTGTGGGTGTTTGTCTTTCCAGGGCCCTTAGCATCACATTGTACTATTAAGCTTTTCTTTTAGCAGCGTTTACGAGGGTCTAGTAAATCGTTCGGGCTACCTTTGGTTTACGCTCCAGGCTTGGCTAGTCCTGGTTGGGGTTATTCTCCAGGCTTGGCTAGTCCTGGTTGGGGTTATTCTCCGGGCTTGGCTAGTCCTGGTTGGGGTTATTCTCCGGGCTTGGCTAGTCCTGGTTGGGGTTATTCTCCGGGTTTGGCTTGTCCTGGTTGGGGTTATTCTCCGGGTTTGGCTAGTCCTGGTTGGGGTTATTCTCCGGGTTTGGCTAGTCCTGGTTGGGGTTATTCTCCGGGTTTGGCTAGTCCTGGTTGGGGTTATTCTCCGGGTTTGGCTGTCCTTATTTAGTCTATTTAACTCTTAAAACACCCCCGCTAGACTAGCGCCATCCATATGAATGTCCTCATGTTAAAACGTTGTCAAGAACAGAAGCCTTTCGGTCTTATGACACACACGTTGTTAATTTTGGGGGAAAAACATTTCCTGGCGCTAGACGACACAGCGTGATGGATGCAAGTCGGCGTGCGTGAAACCGTCGGGTGATGGAGGTGGGGGTGTCAGGAGGCTCCGTGCCGGTGGCTGTGTTTACCCCACCAGGTAAATTCCATAATTTACCGTCCGTTCCCTCAGAGTTACCCGCGCCCACCGTGTGCCCGGTGCGTTCCATGCCCGTTTCCAGGCTGTTTCGCGGACATACATCTACCGGCTAGCCACGGGCGTCCACCATCACTCCTGCATGCCGCTGACAGAGGACAAGCTGTGCTGGGGAATACGCCACGTGTGAGTTACCGCGGCAACCGTGTTGTGTGTGTGTGTGTGTGTGTGTGTGTGTGCGCGTCTCTCCTTTGGCACGCCTTACTACTGTATGTAGGGGGGGAAACTCTAAATCACACACACAGATCAATACTGAGATGTGGCAACATATTAATAATGAATGGCAGCAACTCACAGGTGGCCAGAAGAGCAGCACCAGTCAGTCACAAGAGGCCTGAGTGGACCGAGAAACTCCAGAGAAACAGTGGAGGTTAAGGGAAAGAGAGGAGGGGTTAAAGGGACAGAGAGGAGGGGTTAAAGGGACAGAGAGAGGGGGTGTTAAAGGGAACGAGAGAAGGGGTTAAAGGGAAAGAGAGGGGGGGTTAAAGGGACAGAGAGGGGGGGGTTAAAGGGACAGAGAGGGATGGTTAAAGGGGAACCTTATAAACAAAGCCCAATCCTTTTTTTCCAGGAAAAATATTGTAAATCCTTGTGAAAGCCGCATCAGAGGCTGTAGTCGTGTGTTTTATGTAACTTGGTGATTGGGGAAAGTTGTAGCATGTATTGCCTGATGCAGAAACACTGGGATTGGGGGGAGAGAAGTAGGCCAAGATGAGCTGCAGGCATACAGAAGCTGAAAAACACCCACAAGTTTCTCTTCTCTCTCTCTCTCTCTCTCTGTCTGTCTGTCTGTCTGTCCTCTCTCAAGCTCCCACGCACTAACATTCTCCAATTCTCTCTCATCCTCTGTCCCTCGGTCCATCCCTCTTTATCTCTTTCTGTCTCCCTCTCACTCCTTCCAACTCACACATGAGAATCAGATTCAGAACGGTGAACACTGTCTACAGTAAGTGTATTAAACGCAGTAATATGTTCACTTTTTAAACCCTTCCGAATGATTGCTACATTGACGGCCATATCCACCGTGGAGAGACACTGACTAAGCTATCCACAAAGAAACCCCTTAACCTTTACCCTTAAACCTCTGCCCCTGCCCTTATTGACAGTGATCTTGATATTGGTGCAATGCGTGATGCCGCCGCCCTGCTGGTCGGAACTCATAACTTCAGCTCCTTCAGAGCCCTGAACTCAGAAACGCCGTACAAAGACCCAGTGAAGACACTGGACAGAGCTAGCCTGGAACCCGGAGACGCCTTTGTACGCAGACACTATCACAGGTGACCTAACCTCTGACCTCTAACCCTGTGACCACATCATCAGCTTTAATGCGCTGTAGTTACTCTAATGGTTGTTGTGGTATTAATGATCAGTCATCTATCATCAGTCATTATTCGTGTCAGATGATAATGAATGCGGAGGAGGGGTTGTTATATGTAGCTCAGGTTAGTGGGGTTGGTGAAGAGAGATTTAGTGGATTAACTGGCTGCCAGGGGTTGTTCCTGTGTGAAATTCTGTGTTCACACCTATTAATTATTAACCACCAAAATATGGTGCACAATATGGGTCGGGGGTGAGGGGGTGGGGGGCTGCTGATAGTCGCCATAAAGACATACGTATTGTAAAGGATTTCTCTCAGATCGGTTTGCAGTCCTTCCTCCTCCATGCCTCCCTCCTTTACTTCCCTCTATCCTCTCTTCTCTCTACTTAACTCTCCTTTTCTGCCTCTGTGTTCATTACCCCTTTGTCTCTCTTCTACCTTCTTCTCACACTCCCTTATGCTCCCCTCTCATTTGCTTTCACTCTCTCCCCTTTCCTCTCCCGCTCATCTTCTTTATCCATTCCTCTTTCCCCATTGCTCTCCTTAACTCTCGTCCTGTTCTCTCTCCTTTCCCCTCCTACTCTTCTCCTCATCTCAACATTGTCTCCATCTCCATGCACTGAGAGGAGGCCAGCTACGCTCAGTGTACATTTTTCATGAAGGTCCCTATAATAAGTAACAGGGGAAGCCTGTCTGTGAATAATAAAAAAGCCCCAAAGGTTTTTCCTCCACACTTTCGATATGGTGGCAGATGTGGGTTGTGACCGGTGGGCCAGACAGGACAGCACTGTAGGAATTTCCACTGGCACCACAGGTGTTCCAGAAGGGGAAACCTTCTAGAATGTCCCAGAATGTTCTTTACGAATGTTGCGAAATCGTGTTTTTTTTTGTTGTTAACTCCACCGTTGCAACACGAGCATCCAGATAGAGACGTGCATGCCCCAGCAAGTCCAGTCCAGCTTGGGTCTGTGAAACGGATGCTTCCTCTGTTCTTAATTCTGTTCTCATAATAGTGAGATTATGAGAACAGATTATTGTTCCTGTTTCACAGACCCGTCAGTGTCCAGTTTACCAGCCACACATAAAACCACACACACACACACACACACACACACCACTGTGTGCTCTCCTGTCCATCTATGTGTCATGTTTTGATGCACAGCCACTGTGGGAAACATGCAGAGAGAGACAGGGGAACATACTGTATGAAGGGAAAATGGGGGGGTGTTAAATTCCCCCAAAACCAACCAAAATGACATCACTTCAACAAATGGGAGCAAAGAAATAAGACAACCAAAACAAAAACAGGCGGAGCTTTGCAATGGGTTCAGGACACTTCTCTGGGACCCCCAGACACCCCAGCCGCTCCGTGTATTTCATCTATTCCAGAGCTAGCATACCTGTTTCAACTTGTCAAGTATTCCTTTACATTTTTGTAATTTAGCAGGCGCTCGTATACAAAGCGACTTAAAGTGCATACATTTATAAAAGAACTAGGTGAAACAACCACACTGTTTTATAGTATGTGCATTCTAATCAATTAATGCGTTATCGGCAAAGGTCAGTGCTGGAAAGAAGACCGTACAAATTACAAACATGAGGGAAGAGAGTCTACAGTTTGAAGAAACCACCACGGCGACCTATGGTCGGTTTTGCTCACCCAGTAGGGGAGCAAACCAAACAGGGAGAGCTAAAGACACAGGCTAGCATAATCTCTACAAATAGAAAAAATGTATACGGAAGGTCTGAATCTCTGTCTGAATCTCTCACTCCACCTGAAGGACTGTGCCAGCGGCTCCTAAATATAAGCCGTTCCAGCACAGGCAAAGTCAGCCTTACGGGAGTCCAGCGGTTTGGACAGGAGCCTCTGGAGCCCAAGTGCTGCTGTTCTCTGGCCAGCTGCTCTTTCAGGAGAAACTCAAAATGTCTTTAAAAAATTATGATATTTAAAAAGAAAAAGTAAGACATTGGAATAAACAAGAACACTCCAAAAAACTAATTAGGTCACCTGACACCAGACAAGTTAAAGAATGAAACCTGATGTGAACTACCAAGCCAGCTGTTCCCTGGCTTGTTATTCAGTTCTGCAATTTATGTTGCTGGTTATTCAAATGAAAACATTTAATTTGGCACGCGCTCTGTCAAACAACGTGTGGACTTACACTCAAACGCTTTCAACAATGCAGAGTTGAAAAGTAAGACAAAAAGGAATGAAAATGTAGTAAACAAAAGACATAAATATACACCAGAAATAACCTAACAGTAGACGGCAGCACCAGTCAGTCTGTAGTGGCACCAGGTAGTCTTTGAGGCTATTCAATAAGGCTATTCCTTATTGAATAGGCTATTCCTTCTGTGTGGTGTGAGTGCCTCTTTCTGCAGTGAGATTTTTTTTCTTCATGTAGCATTGGAGCGCATATATATATATATATATATATATATATGGCGCCTACTCATTAATTAATTCCTTCACAGAACTTCTTTCGTGCTGCTCAGATCTCAGTCATCTCTGATGTTTTCTATTAGTACAAATGTCACGTCAGCTGCTGGCATCATCAGTGTGTGCGTGCATGTGTGTAGTAACCAGCGAGTCACTACACACACGTGTGTCCTTGTCTGACCGGCGCTGGCATTGTTTGCCTCCCGGCAAGAGTTACATGTTTATTGCGCTTCTGTAGCCATGTTATAACTTAGGGTTAGGTTGTTTCATTGAACATTTCTCTCTGTTGTTCTAAGAGGGCGTTGTAAAATGTTATTTTCATTTGACTTTGTATTTGCTTGTCCTGGTTGCCGCATGCAGGGGAATTCAGTTCTGGGAGCTCACCTTCAGAAGCAGATCCTTCCTCTACAAACAGGTACGTTTTCTGGCATGAGTTTAGAGCGCCGTCTGGTGGTGAATTAGAGTGCTAGCATAAACGTGGTGGTAACAACAAATGATTGGCGTCACTGCATTTCCTTATTTAGTGCGTTGCTATGGGAGGGTCCAGAATGCTGATCGGGACCCGTTTTTATTATGCCTTTGACCCAGAGTGTTACTCTTCTCCTATAGGTCCGGCGGATGACAGGGGCTCTGGTGGCCGTTGGCCAGGGAAAGATGTCTGTGTATGGGGTTAAGGAGCTACTAGAGGCCCAGGACTCTCTGGCCTACCCACAGAACCTGACGGCACCCCCATACGGACTCTTTCTTGCCAGGGTGGACTACGACCACCTAGGTAACTGCCTCCGATCTACCAGCTGCTCCTGAATATTCCGCGAACCCTCACCTTTTGCCCTATAACCCATTCGTGTGTTCAGGTTTGTGCATTCTAGAAGGTATAAGCAGTAGATTACTGATCCGCCCACAAAAGCAAACAGAACCAAACACGTGGTGGGTGGGTGGTTTACGACCGTTAGTAAATGCTCTTCAGTACCCAAGGTCATAGAAAGACTCTGGTTTGTCAACACGGCCTTTCTGACTGGTCTTGTTGTCATCTTCCACAGATCGGCCTCCCCACACTCGGGATGACTCCTACAGCTAACTGTTACCAGACGTCCTGGCGTCGAGTTTTGTTGGGCGCATAACTGCACACCTGCATTGTACACCGCTGTATATACTCCAGCGGTAACGGAGTTAAGAACGTATCGCTAGCTCACACCACAGCTAGGTTGAAATGTCGCCGACGGAGCTGTCCAATCCGTACCTCTTGTGTACTGCAAATCAAGCGGTCGGAACGTAGTCAAGCTGGGTGTTATGGGTTTTTTTTTTTACCAGGGTGTGGACCGCAGAATCCTACCCAGTCAGTGGCTGGGCGAACTGTCCGCGGTTGAAGCTAAACTGTTCACTTTAGTTTCATATATATGTATATGTTGTTTTACTACAAAATAATAGCTACGTTTGTTACATTTTGGCCAAATTGTTTGTGCCCTTCTTTATGGACGCACGCACGAACACGAGGGCTGTGATTTTAGGCAGCTCGTTTGAGTGTTTTCTTTGGCTGCACATAACATAGCTGCTTTGACTAAATGTGTCTTAATCGCAGTACAAAGGCCTTGTTTTACAGTTTAGTCTTACATCAATTCAAACTGCACAGTAATCAGTGCATGCCTACATTTTACATGTAGGGGGAACTTTTAGCAGTTCTTCACCAGAATGTTAACCACTTGTTCTTCATCAGTGTGTAATTAAATACTCATACAATATTAATTTATAGCTAATATATATAGATAATTTATAGCAATTATAGCTAATTTATAGCAAAAACGCTATATTCTAGATTTAACTGATTCTGGCCTAATTAACCTTTTTGGACTAGGAGATTCAGGTTAAACAGAGGTTAAAATACAAACATTTTTGAGAATGTTCTTTGAATGTCTATGAGAATGTAAACTTACACTTTATTAGTAATTTAAAATGCATTTAAGCTAAGCTGCCAATTATTTTTTTGTGTTCTCAGGGGACTACAGACAGCTCAGGCTGGTGAGCAGTAGAGTAAGGTAGATGAGGAAGATGGTGCATTAGTCAATGATTTCAACACATTCAACTTTCTAATGAGCCAATAATAACATGTAGGCTGGGACTCAGTCCCCACCTTTAGGTGTCTACTAAAGATTTACAGTCCACCCTTGCCGTGTCTACCAGCCTCATCTCCAGTGCCTCCTGGGGGTGGAGTCACTGTCTTACTCTCTGTTCCAGGGAGTGAACTGTGTGGGAAATACTCAGCCCCCTTTCAGGGTGATTGTGATTGGTTGGTGTCCCTTAGGTCAGATGCTTGGGAAAGTGGGTGGAGTAACTTCCTGCCCGGTGGGCCCTGTCTGGGGTTACCTTCAGACAGGGCCACAGGGTCTCTGTGCTCCAACGCTGTTGTTGTTTCCTCTTTGGAGTTTCAGGCTGGGTGTCTGTATAAGCACTTTGTGACACCTGCTGATGGAAAAAGCTGATAAAATAAAGTTGATTGGTTGGTTGAAATACCCATTTCTGTCAGTGGAGAGAGGAAGGTGCCTGTGTAAAGGGGTTTCCTTCTGACATTGTACTCACGGTCACACAGACAAATACATGTGTTCTTTAAAGTCTGTGGTTACAGGAAGCTGAGGTATGAGTGAGAGCACCCAGCAGCTCCTCTTCTGGACATTTTTCTCTCTTTTACCATTCATTTATTTCAGATTTCCCCCCTGGTATGTGTGATTAGAAACAAAAGGGTGCTCCCTCTTCGATCATAGGTATTGCGGTAACTTTTTTAAATATTTGCAATGTAGAAACACCTCTTTCTGGGAATTGTTTGTGAACATAAGTAAATACTTATTATAATTCTACAGTGGTTTGGGAAAGTTCAGATAATATAATTATTCATACTACCATTATAACTACTAAAACTGTATAATGAAAAACAACATGAGGAATTGCTGAAATTAATATTTATTATTTTATTAATAATATTTTGAAATACAGATCAGGAAGACCTGCTGTTAATGCAAGAGGGAAAAACACTGCATAGGGCATTTATTACACCTGCAAATGTCCCTGAAAAGAACTGCTTCCTTGATTTCTTCTTGGTGGAAGATGCATTCTCTGTTTGGCAAGTGTTTCCATGGTTGACAATTGCTGAAAAATAATAAAAAAAATTATCTCTAATGGAATCCAGTTCCTTTGGATATTTAACATACCTTCCTAATTTAGTTACCTATAACTCAATAAAATGTAGAATTTTAAAAATATGATGTAAGTTACATCTTCAACCTGGGACAACAAGTATATTTGAGAGTGTTGACATACCTAGTTTACTGACAGCAGGGGTCTGGTTCTGGGAAGGTGTTGAAGCACAGTTGACGTTCTTTGAATGCTGGATAAAAGTGGGTGGAATTGCGCAAAAAATATATAGTATTAAGGTTTACCATCACACTATGTAATTAATCAAAACAATCTTTAAAATGAGTATTGTTATGTTTATGAGATAAATACCTTTGACAAGAGTGGAAACTGAATATAGAATACCGTTCTCTTTTCGTTTTCACCGGCCCAAAGCCTAACTGGGTTGGTCTTGTCGCTGCCAAGTGCATTTTTTGAAGACCTGTGAAAAGTTGTGAAGACTGGAACTGAGTGTTGCAATGTCCATCTGATCATTTTCTTCTCTTTGAATGGCCTCCATAACAGTCTACTAAGGCAGTGATGGTTTGGCTTGACTTGTTTGGTGACACTTTGGAATAAGACAAGGACTTACCCATATCAATGACCGAACTCAAATGATAGGGAAATCACTTTCAACAGGCCACTCATCTGGGATCGGAGTGCCTGGTAAAGAATTCCAAAAAACATCACCCTGGGAAGCTTTGGATTTTGCAGAGGTAATGGAGCGTGAGGACTTTGAAGATGCCCGGCATGTTCCCAAGCCAACATTACCGTCCTGACTCATCCCATCAAGCTCCTCCAACATGGAGCAAGTCAGTAGGCCTTCTGCTGAGGTCTTCAATCTCTCTGACTTGGTCATTCTATCCTGGATAGACATCAGAGTCTGACTGACAAAGGCTTTGCAATAACTCTCCATGCTTGTCTGGCTGGTTTGTTGTTCAGTGCCTGACATGTGTATGGGAGTAGATTTTCTGCTAACAGATTTGTGATGTATGGCAGCTTCTGCAACATTTGCTAGGAGAACTCGTTGTTGCTGGACAAAAAAATCTTTGACCTTGTTGAACACACTGTTGAACAGCATAAGTGTATGGACATTTCTTTTCCTTTGATGTTGACTCTATCATGAACACTGAAAGGAAGGCTTGAAGCGGACAAGGATTTCTCAAATTGACCAGACACTGCACTGTTAGTAACTTGAGTCATTTGGGTGAAGCTATCAACGTCTTTAGTGATGGTTTTGACAATTTCAGAAGCTACAGCTTTGGTGTGAAGAGAAGGGGTGGATAAAGACTCAGTCTTTTGGAGTCTTTTGACATCTGTATCATCACCATAAATACATGTTCTGTTTAAAATCTCTTCACTTCTACCATCTAGGCCTGTATTTACAAAGTTAATCAAGTGTGAATGAAGGATCCCACTAACCACAAGTGAAGCTTTAGTTTGAAACTCCTCAGTACATAGTTTGTCAAAACATAGGGATACAGATGTTGAAGTAAACTCAGAGAGACACTGCTCACTTGTTGACGCAGCCGAACCAGTGGAGCTATTCAAGTGAGCCAAGATGGCATCCACAAATCCACTGGCCCCCAAAGACACTTCAGAATTACTCCCTCCATTAGATAATAAGCCATCCTTCCTCACCACAGATTTAGACAAGGCCAGAACCTGGTTGACAATCTCTTTAGCAGTGTCAAAGAGGACATGGTCTTGCGTTAACATTTGGGAGGCAAGACCAGGGCGTAATGTTGGAACCAGTGTTGACGAATCAGCAGTGGGCTCCACAAATGTACCGGAGATATCTTTTTTTGGACACAGAAATCCGCCTCAGCATGTTCTTCATGCTGTTATAACAATCAACAGTGCAAGACCAGATCTTACACTGATGGTTTTCAAGGAGGATCTGCTCTCTCTGTGCTGGAGAGCTGGATGATCTGATGGACTGTGTGAGACTGGACATCTTGGAAACAAAGGTCTTTAGCAACTCGGTGGCATCAGGGTCCATTACTGCAGAGTTGCGTTCCCAAAGGTTTCCCATCTCTCTCATGTGATGAGTTGACGTAGTTGATGGAGGTATAGAACAACAAGACGCGTAATTGAAGAATCTTCTAATAACGTTCCTGATCGTATCAGTGGCCTTAGTCTGAAACCCCTCTTTGAGTAACCTGTCCATACTCTGTGTTGACAGGCTTTTGCTCGATTTTGCACCGTTGACACTGTGGTGAGCCTGTCCATGTCTTAGCTTTTCCTCCCAACTGTTGCTAGATGCTAATGCTTTTATATTGTCCCAAACAACACCTAGCAAATCGGGTTTCTCCGAGTAGGCCTTCTCCCTGTCTTTGTCGCTGCAGATCAAAGCGGTTTCACTAAGGGCTGTCATGAGTTGTCCTGTTAAATTTGATATATCCGCCTCAAAATCATCATTGAAAACAATGTTCTGCTCTTCTATGCTCTGTCCATTAACGAACATCTGAAGTACTATGGAGGCACCAGACACCATCTCCTCAATGACCTTGGTGTTGGAGACACCACCACTGGAAAAAATAACAGGGCCCCTTTACCCAGTAGACCTTGGAGTTTGGATGGCGACTGAGATCATGGAGTTGACTTTCTTGGATACGTCGCCAACAGTAACCCAAAATCGAGTTTGGGTATCTAGCTGGACTTCAAGGAAATTGCTTATCAACTCTCTGAAGGAATCCTTGACGTTACTAAAGAGGCTCTCCTCAGTGATTCCAAGAAGATCACAGAGTGGCTCAGACGATTTAAACCCACTTTCTCCCTGAGTCCTTGGTAACCTTGTCTGAGACCTTTAGGAATACAAGGCAGACAATATAACAATCAGTTTTTGCAATAGACACATTAGTCACATGTATGTCATTCAGTAATCAATCAGTAAAACGTGTCATTAGATTTAATTTATATTTCCCTCACATTGGCTTCTGATTAGTTAATGAACTTACCCATTAGAAGAGGAGCTTAATGAGGGTGGTGAAGAGTTGTTTTGGCCCATCTTGCAGACATTAACGTCGTTGCTTCTTGTCTTGGTGGATACTGGAGGCACGGGCGCGTGTTTTAACAAAGCGGTAAACTGCAGGCATGATGACCTCCAGGATGGCCTAGGACACAAACTGTGCACTCTCTGACATCATCTCTGCAATTAGTGTCTTCATCACCTGTGGGACAGAGATAATGTAGGTAACCCAAAGGTGGTCTTTGCAGCCAAGTTCAAAGACAAAGCAATCTAACATAATGTCATGTGAATTCTTTAGAGTGGCATATTGTTGAATGAAAATTGGCCTCATAAAAGCTGCTGATGGAACTAGTTCATTTTTTTCCTATTATTTAATCACTGTCACTCTTATTTTACCAGGTAAGTATGACTGAACACATTCTCCTTTGTTAGCAATGACCTAGGAGCAATTAGGGTTAATTGCCTTAGCTCAGGGCAGAACAACAGATTTCCCCTCATCAGCTCTAGGATTCATCCAGCAAGCTTTTGGTTACTTGTCAGGTAGATGCTCTAACCAAGGCTACCCTGCCAGCCTACTGGTCAGGTAGATGCTCTAACCAAGGCTACCCTGCCACCCTACTGGTCAAGTAGATGCTCTAACCAAGGCTACCCTGCCACCCTACTGATTATGTGGATGATTTGTAAATCAAGTGCTTGTATCTAATTTTATTGAAACATTAATTCACATAAAACATATTATACATAATTTACAAATTAGGTAAAAAGAAAAAATACTTACAGGGTCCATACTGCAGCCTCTTAACAGCTTCAATTGCCTGCAGAAAATAATATAATTTAGCACAAACATGAACATAAAAACCCAACCTTACTCAGCTGTTAGTTTTTAGAGAAACTGATGAATATAGAGTTGAAAGAATCTGGTTTTATGGCATGGAGGTCAGGAGCCCTGGTGGTATGACTCTGGACATTTCCACCAGATTGTATGTGTTGAACTCCATCCATCCCATGTGATCCTGTAGATGTTGAGGGACCTGTGTGCAAAGCAGCATTCACTAGGGTAAATATGTTATAATCATGTGACATTCTGAAGGAAATATGTGCCAAATTTGAGCCTGGTCATTTTAAGTACCTAATAAACGGATAACATATTCCACTATTAGGGATCTGCTCAAATCATCTCTAAATCACATTTAAATGCCAATTGGAACCCTCTGGGGACTAAGCTACTGTTTTTCGGTTTTCACTACTTTTACATTTGGACTTATAAACAATATGTAATGTTTATGGATCATCATGTATTTGGCATCAAATTATTCTAAATAACCTCGGCTAATATAAGCATGCATGTTAATGTACTTATAAGGCAGTATTTGAGTCAAAAATGCACAATAAAGTAAATATTTTTAAAGCAAAATCAGATTTTTTTCTATATATCATTGAATTCTGACCACAATACAACCATATGGAACATTTCTCCCATTACAAATGTTCTTTGCAAACCCTTTTTCTTACACAAATATGCATTGTATCACAATAAATGTGAAGAGAACAATGAAATAATTCACCTTTTGTGCATGCAGTGCAATATGTTTATGACACCCATTAATATTTTTCTATTTATCATTGAAATCAGACCACACTCAACCATGTGGAACAGTTCTCCCATTCCACATATGCAATGCAGACAATATCTATAATTATCACATTTGTATTACATTATTTCATGATAAATAGGTAGGGTTGGGTAGGTTACCTTTTAAGTGTAATACGTTACAGTTACAAATAGGAATAGCCTATAAACAATTGAACACCATTTGCGGGATCAATCAATGTCAGAGTTTACATAGCTCGCCAAAAACTGAATTCGCATTTTACCTTATGTGCCTTTGGAAATGGTTTTTAAACTATTGCTTTCTACTTCAATATGATTGGGCTACATCTCTACATTACACACTACAGGTCTGTCAGTTAGAGTCATTATAATTAATCCAATAACCCTTGATCTTTCAGAATCTGACTTCTTATCTGAACATTACCCAAAATCTAAGGATGTATTAGTCTATTCTGTTATTTGTGTTTTAGTGCTTCAAAACATCGTTAAAATGTAAATGGCAATTTCTCGAAAAGGGCATTGATATTTTTGTATATTAAAATCAAGATATAAGTAGCTTTTCACGCGTACAATAAATCAGCAGTAGTCTGATGTTTTGCTCCACAACCACCAACATTGTCAAAACGTTGCAGAAACCCCAGGCACGCCAAAGCATGTTTGCTACCGAAAAGTCAATGTCGTCAGCAGCCAATGATAAACAATGAACGCAATTTTCTGAGATGCAAAGCAAGCAGAATCAAATGTGATTCTACCTGTATGGAGTTGAGGTATCTGCATCAAATGCAAATCATCATCATTAGGCAGTGCTTCCAGACACACCTTTTCTCCTCAAATATCGTGATAAATTCCATGTTTCATCTTGAAGGCAGCGCCATGTTACAGCTATCTAACAAATAGTTGCCTAATCTCCTAAATTCCTGTCTGAAAAAGATGCAACACCAAGCAGGCCAACCGCCTGTCATAGTTGAGAAAGATAGTAGAATAGTAGGTAACTAAATCACATTTTATATGGGTTGGCTAACATTATACCAGCCAACCAACCAAAACCGGAGAAAATTTAACTAGCGCTTCGTCCGTCACGAATCTGGTTATTCTTGCCCACCTTCGCATGCATGGTGATCACACACGCAACGTGTCATAATTATTTCGCGCACCTATTTTCTTTATTCAATTGAAGTAATCCAAGAAGTAATCATACATTTTTTCAAAAGTATCTGTAATCCGATTACAATAATTTCATTGATAACGTAACGGATTATAGTGACTGTTTTTTGTAATTCGTTACTCCCCAACTCTGCAAATAGGTTATTTGATGTTACTTACCAGTCCTGTATTTGGACTCCGTTATTGTGCTCGGGCGTAAGCATGTTGTTAGCATTCCTCCTTTGTGTTCTGGTAACTCAGCTATCCAGCCTGTGAAAACCGAAAAGGACTATGACATTGGGTAAAAGTTTTTTTTACGTTTTTCCATTTTATACTACTAATAATAATGCTTATAAGCCTGTTGAAAATACTTAGGCTATCCTTTGTCTATGCGCTCCGTTATAGTGCTACGTTAGCATTTTGTTAGCATTCCTCTGTGTTCTGGACAAGCACCAATCCAGGTTTTGCCAACCGAAATGGATATGCCTACATAGTCCTTTCGATTTGCTACAATACGTAAATTACCTTCCCCTGATTGGGTAAAAGAAAATATTCTGCCTAGTAACATCCTTCCATTGGTTGAATTTCAAAAATCAGCAACCCTTTCATTGGTCAGGTGCGCCTTAGGGTTTGGATGTATTGGATGGATTACGACAACCAGGAAATGTGCCACTTAAACACAATACATAATACATATGACAATTTTCAGCGGCATCTCAGGAAAACAGCAAAGAAAACCGAATCTCTCTATCACAAACCGTTTTGAAAATATGTAATACTATGTCATTATTAGCCTACTGCGTGGGCAGATGCGCCTAATCCGTCCCCTCAATCTCTCTCAGTGATCGGCTCCACTTTGTTTCTCGTCACCTCTTAGTCTTAAAAGACAATACAGTCAATGACAAAATTTTTAAAGACACTTCAATACAGCCCTTTTAGGAGAGCTGTAAGATTGGTTACTTCATATAATAGACAAATACGTATAGTATGGCCAATTTACTGCCCACAGAACAACTTGTAGGGACACATCACAAAAATATCCAAGTCACCTCCAATCTGTTTTCTCACCTTAACTTTCTTTGTGTTGTTAAACTTCTGCCCAGTCTGAGGCAGATCCTTCACCTTACAGTGAGCCCCCATACTGCCCCCCCCCCCCTCTTAGATAGGTAGGAACTGGAGGTGCCAGAATCATTGTGGATTGTGTCTAGTTTATCATAGGCAGCATAATATTAAGTAATGTTAATGTGTTAGTTGTGTCCCAATTCTTCACCCTTTTTCCAAAACAAACTGTACTTGTACACTTTCTTGCATTAATTTTGCAATATAATAGGAAGTCCCTCCTGTCACTGCTTAAACACATCTTTTTATACATTAGGAGGATGCAGGAACACACCTTGGAGAAGAAATGGCCAAATTGGATGTGTGCTCTCTCAACCACCTCTCAGTAGTTAAAGTCAAAAGTGATATACAAGCAGCATGTTAGAGTTAACATCTATTACATTTATATTTATTAATATCCTTCCCCAATGGCACAAGTTTCTTTAAGGGGGTTGGTGATCTACAAGTATGGACTGAAATAACTAGTTATTTTGGGAAGGGAAAAACACCACAGAAGTGGTGAGACAGCTAAATAATGCCATTGCTATGTGGCGGCAACCTCAGCAAATTCTCCATCAGATACCTTCCTGTATTTGAGATGCTGCTGGACAAGCTGCCCTCCATCAGCCGGGTGAAGATGCTCTCGTATGTGAAGAAGCGAGGGCTAGATTTGCAACAAAATGGCAAAAACAAATGTGTTGCCCTGAGCCCCCTTTTTCTAATGGTCTGTATTACTACCTTCAGAGAGGGATTGTATGAATGCATACTTTGGTTTAGGATTATGAGTTGTGTCCTGATTCATCACCCTGTCAAAGTGTGGACTAGTTTTGATGGACAGCAAATGGACATCTGTTCCTGTGTTATGACAAGTCATTCAACTACTCAAAGTGACTACAAATTGAGGCATACTGTTCATGTGAACAGTGAAACAGTATTAGTTTTACATTGAGCCTCTCTTTTAGGTTTCCACTTCCATTGTACCCTTTTAAAATAATTTGTGCTCTTTTATCACATGGCTGTGGAAAAACTCAGCAGCAGGAGGAGCTGTGTTTCCAATATTATTATGTATAGTATATTTCTGTATTGATGAGGAAGGGGTGGGCAGAATGATCTATTATCACTGAACTGTGTCGAATGGACAGTCCCTTTTGTTACAATCCCTTAGTAACAAGTTCAATAAGGTTTGTTGCAAATGTAATTACTATACAGATTTTTTCTACTCTTAAGGTTCTTTTTTAATTATCACTGCTTATATTTGTTTTATGTTGTCTATTTGTTATTCTTGACACTTAAACTTGCTGCTGCCTATCTTGGCAAGGATGCTCCTTAAAAACAGATTTTTAATCTCAATGAGCCTTTCCTGGTTAAATACATAAGTGTTGGAAATTATTATTGAGGAATCCAATTTGAACACTTTGTAGCCTTTTTCTTGAACACAAGAACTGTGTTACCTGTAGGAAAGTCTCAATCATAGATCTCCGGGTATACTGTAGGAATAACCTTGTGTGTGTGAATGTAAAATTAATAATGAGTTTGAGTGTAACATTTGAAGATTGGTTGCCATGACATGACAAATCAATCAACTAATAAAGCACTGTTATTTCAAGACTCAATATATGCCCATGATTTGTAAGCTGTTTTACCACAGATTTACTTGGCGAATGTTGTCTGCTGTGCCTCTTAAAATTGTATAACTTAAATTAACACATACTGGCCATACTGCATAGCTATGTTTACATTAAGATTTTGGGTTAATTCTGTTCCACAGCTAACTATCTAAATTATAACACGCTGTCATTTGTGTATCAGCTTTCTAGCCAGCTTCATCTTAGCCTGATAGATATCTAACATAGGTGCACGAGATGATTGTTCAGTGAATACAATCGACACGTCTTATATATGGAATTTGATAAAGCAACTTCATAGTATGCATGGAGTAACAAATAAACAACTAGCAATTTGTATCAGAAAGCACGATTGGGTTTATATTTTTTACTCGCAGAAACCCAAATTAAGTTCAGTGCACAATAGCATTGTCTACTTATTAATGTAACAAGCCTACAGTGTAAACAAACTGGAGTTGTTGATGTTGCCCAGTTTGGTTGCCCAATGGAGATGCATTTCCTCTCTTAAACCCGCCCACCGTGAAATCAGTGTCAAAAACTCGCAACCGCAAAAAAAGAAATCGAGAGCAAAATGCAGGGTCACGTAACCAAAGAGAAAAAAACTACTGCCAATGAAAATTGTTTTAACGCAATCGCGTTATCAAGAAAAAATATTTCCTCTCAAAGAATTATTTGCATTCATTTTTAACTAATTTGTTTTCGCATTTCAAAATATTTAATTTGCAATATATATATTTTTGATCTCAATACTTTTTAGTTAATGTTTTGCTTTCAATATTAATTATTTTGTTTGCAATACTAATACTTTTGTTTGTACTTATTGAAACAAAAGTAACTTCATACCCATACAATAGCTGAATTTGCAGAGCTACAGTAGCGGGCAAACCGATGGCACGAACTGAAAAGTAGTGTATTACAGCACTACTTTTGGTGTCCCCCTCAAGAATTGCTCTTGAGAAAATTTCATGTAATTGTCCCCTCCAAAGTAGATATCAGATTTTTGCCCCTGCAACAACCAGGCTAAGCAGGGTCAGGAACCAGCCAGCTGCATGCAGGTTGCTATGCTGTATTACAGTCAAACACACAAATCATTCAGAATGAGAAAAGCTAGGGTGTATGATTCATTTAATGTTACATAAAGGTGTACTGTAAGGACAGTTTGCCCTGCGTCCTCTTTCTCACCTTGACTTTTGGTCTCTTCACAGCCTCCTACTTAGGAAGCAAGCAAGTTTATTGATATAGCACAATTCATACATAGAACCAATTCACTGTGCTTTACAAAGAAAATAAAAAAATGAAATAGAATTAAAACAGTATGATTGTTACAATTCTCTAACTCAGCTGTCTCCAGGGGGACTGTACATGAACTTCAACACCCCGGTATCTCAATCCTCGCATTCCTGCGCTAGGATGAACCCATCAGTCCCTTTGTGAGATAATCTTTGCATCAATGTCTTACTTGTCTCTCTCCAGGGGGACATTTATGCCATGTCTGTACATGCATTTTATATTCATCCTCAATGAATTACAGTTACCATAACTGTTTACTGTACCAACCCGGTCCGGCACTTGGATAAACTCATCAGTCCTTTTGTGAGATAATAACCTACATCGATGTCTAAACAGTGGCACAAGAACTTGCATTATCCATCATCTGCAGATAGTTACATTTACACAGAGGTTATTCCTCTGATAGCACCAGAACATGTATTACGATTGGTAAAAGATAGCCAAATAGAAATTTAATAAAACGTCATAAAATAACAGCAGAATGATAAAACATAGAATAAGAAAATAGAAATAGAATAAAAATGTGATCAAAACATAGGAAGCTATAAAAGCTGTAAGGCTAAACAATGCGGTTAAGTTTAAGCGCTCAGTCATGGCACGTGAAAAGAGAAGTGTTTTTAACCTGGATTCAAAAATTGATACGTTTGGGGCACGTCTAAGATCTTCTGGTAGTTTATTCCAGTTGTGTGCAGCATAACTGCTAAACGCCGCTTGACCATGTTTAGTTTGGACTCTGGGCTCTACTAGCTGACCTGAGTTCATGGATCTAAGAGCCCTGCTCGGTTTATATTCTTCAAACATATCAGAAATGTATTCAGGGCCTAAACCATTCAGTGATTTATAAACTAAAAGCACCACTTTAAAATCTATTCTGTAACTGACTGGAAGCCAGTGCAAAGATTTAGGAACCGGAGTGATGTGCTCTGTTCTCTTGGTCCTGGTTAACATTCTAGCAGCAGCATTCTGAATGAGCTGCAGCTGTTTTACAGTCTTTTTGGGGAGTCCAGTTAAGAGGCCATTACAGTAGTCAACCCTACTAGAGATAAAAGTATGGATGAGCTTCTCTTGGTCTTTTTGGGACACCAGGCCCTTAATTCTGGCTATATTTTTAAGATGGTAGAAGGCTGTTTTGGTGACCGCTTTGATATGACTGTTAAATGTGAGGTCCGAGTCTATCAGAACACCAAGATTACGCACTTTGTCCCTGGTTTTTAGGGCCCGAGAATCCAGCACTTTACTAATACTAGTTCTTTTATTTTTGTTGCCAAACACAATAATCTCTGTTTTATCTTGGTTTGATTGTAAATAATTTTGGTTCATCCAGGTATTTATGGGTAACACTTTCCGATAAGGATACATGAACTACCATTAACGAATACAGTAGTTAACATGAACAAATGATGAACAAAGACATAAACAAACGGTTAATAATGATAAACCCTACTTTATTAATGACTTACAAATGCATTAACTAACAGAGTGTATTGTCATTTGATCATGTTGAGACAGAACATGAACACATGTCGTTAGTTAGTGATTATTAATGTTTGATAATTCAGGGGCCACAAAAGAATTAACTAATGGTGAAGTATCAGTTATTAAGGGTTTATAGCTACCCATGTGTCATTAGTTAGTGATTGTTAAGGTAGGATAATTCATCACTTCACTTATAGGGACACAAAATAATTACCTAATAGTGAGGTATCCTTTATTAATGCTTTATTCCGGCTCAATGGTTACTCAGTGGACCAAAAGGATATTAACTAATGGTTTGGTGTTAGAATACTAGTGATAGCACAAAATCCTCCCTTCAAGAATGACAGAATTAACTAAGTGTAGGCTTTAAAGACAATTTGTAAAACAACCACTCTGGAAACATGGACATCATGAAGGAAGAGATGAGTAATGTATTTTTAGTAGTGTAAACAGGCAAGTGTAAACAGGCAAGTCTTATGCAAAAAAATAAACAGTCACATTAATCAGTCAATCAAATTTAATTGTCAAGCCTTTTTTACATAAGACATTTCACAAAGTTCTTATACAGCAGTAATGTTGTACTTATGTGTATAACACCTTCATGTTCAGCTAGTTTTGTAAAATCTGGTAAAAGGATTAGACAATAGCAAATTACCTTAATGTTAACACGAATATAATATGGCTGAGCAAGCTAGCAAAGTGCTAAACGAAACTAACAAACACTTGACTGGAGCTAGCATACAGCTAACTGGAGCCAGCTAACAGGAACTAGCTAATCGCTATGCCTTACAGTGCAACAACTGCAAAGTTCCTAAACAATACAATTACAAAATTCAATTATATTAATCCTTGGGATATTGTTGTTTTAGAAAATAAAATGTTCATACAGTACTGAAACAAATTTGTTTTTTTTCAAAGGAAGGCACCACCATCATGGCATTTTACATTCAACATGGGTTTTCTGTCTAGCTCATATAGTTATAAAATTACTATGCTTTTCTAACTCTCTACATACACTTTAACAGGCAAGTATCGAAATGTCCAGTGTACTTTTGTACATTACCGACCTAGAAAACAGGTTAAATTATGAGAAAGAAAACATGGCTTTTCCTTCAAGATTTACCAGAACGCGCAGGTGTTTGTTTGGATTGAATTCAGTCCCAGCGCAAAGCGACCACGTCTCTCTGCCCCATACTGGCCAACCATAGTAAGTATCCTTTAATATATGTAATGCATCCCCATTTCAAACAATACATAACCCTAAATGCGACCATATATTTTGTGCGCGTCACACCTATTTGAAGACGCAAGTAGCCAGCCCACCTTAGTTATAATGGTTGCCGCACAATAATCATATTAACAAATTGAATTATCTTATTCATAATGTATAGTACTTAACCTATTCATGCAAACAGCTAGCTACATGAATGCATGTCCTGCATCAACATTAAACAATTACAGTACAAACTGTGTGTTCCTGCAAAAAACGACATGAGTTTGTGTCCTGTGTCAACATGAACAAATGACACTACACACTGTTAGTTAGTAGTAATAATTTAAGGGTTATCATTATTAACGGTTTGTTCATGTCATTGTTCATCATTCGTTCATGTTAACTACTGTATTCGTTAATGGTAGTTCATGTACCCTTATCGGAAAGTGTTACCTATTTATGTGCTCTATACAATGACACTGAGTCTATTGAGCTGTTGTCGTACGGTTCGAGATCCATATATATTTGAGTATCATCGGCATAGCTATGGTAATTCATGTTGTTGTTCTGTAGAATTTGGCCCAGAGGTAACATATAGAGATCGAACAGAAGCGGTCTGATAACCGATCCCTGGGGAACTCCGCATGTCATGCCACCCTATCAGATTCATGATTACCAATGGTGACAAAAGTAACTCCAGCCATCCAGATAAGGTCTGAACCAATTAAGGACTGTCCCGGAGAGTCCTACCCAATTTTCCAGCCTATCTATTAGTGTTCTATGATCTACAGTGTCAAATGCTGCACTGAGATCTAATAGAACCAGAACTGTTAATTTATCCAAATCAGTATTCAGCCGTATATCATTTAAAACTTTTATCAGGGCCGTATCAGTACTGTGGTGAGGTCGGAAGCCTGACTGAAATTTGTCTAAGAGACCGCTTGAGGTCACAAAATTGCTGAGTTGATTGCAGACAACCTTCTCAATGATCTTGGCTATAAAAGGGAGATTTGATACAGGTCTATAGTTGTTCAGTATAGATGCATCCAGCATTCTCTTTTTTAATAGGGGCTTAATGGCAGCTGTTTTTAAAGACGTTGGGAAAATGCCTGATTGCAGAGAGCTATTAACTATTTGCTGTAGGTCCATTGTTATAGAGTTAAAAATTGTTTTAAAAAAGTCTGATGTCAGTGCGTCGAGACAACGTGGAAGCTTTAAGATGTCGAACTGTTTTTTCTAGGGAGTTTTGATCAATTGTATTAAGTTGCGACATAATAACCAAGTTATGTCTTGGTGGTCGTGGTGACGGTACAATGACCTTGTTAGACTGTGTAGTTCTGATGGTCCGTCTAATACTTTTAATATTTTAATTATAGAAACATGCAAATTCATTACATTTCACAGTGGACATGAGTTCTGATGCTCTCTGCTTTAGGGGGTTTGTAAACTTGTCGACCATGGCAAATAGAGTGCGGGTATTGTTGATATTCTTGTTGATCATTCCCTATAAATGTTGCTGTCTAGCCCTGTCTAGTCTAACTCATTGTTGCAGCTACCAAGGCTTTGTTTATAGATATCATAGTGGATTTTAAGTTTAGTTTTCCTCCACTTACGTTCCGCTTTCCTACATTCTCTTTTCGTGGCGCTTACATCATGGTGGTTCTCTATGGTGTTTCTGTTTGCTCATAGTTTTCTTTACCTTTACCGGTGCAACACGACGACATTCAATATTTTGGCATTAAAATGATCCAGGAGTACATCAACTGACTCTGCACGTATTGTTGGAGAGATAGCTATGGCCTCCATAAACTGAGCATTGGTACCTCGCATTGGTACCTTTTCCTAACAGAAACAGAGTTTACCTAAACATCCTGGGTGATAAGTGATTCAAAAAAGACAGAAGTGATCAGACAGGGTCAAGTCTTTAACCATGACAGAGGAAATATTGAGACCTTTAGAGATAACCAGATCTAGAATGTGGCCTCAAGTGTGTGTACGCTCTTTCACATGTTGAGTGAGATCAAAAGTGTCAAGTAGTGCAAAATGTTCTTTGGCACTCTTGTTCATATTATTATCTATGTGGGTGTTAAAATCCCCTGTAATAATAAAAACGTTATTATCAACTGATATAACAGGAAGTAGTTCAGCAAAATCATCAATAAAATTTGCATAATATCGTGGAGGTCTGTAAATGGTTAAAAACAACATTTTGGGGGTACCCTTCAATGTAAAACAGAGGTATTCAAAAGAAATAAAATTACCAAGTGTATTTTCTTTGCACTGGAATATATCTTTGAATAGGGCAGCCACTCCTCCTCCTTTCCTACCATTTTGATACGTATTCACATAACCACATTTTTCAGGTGCTGTCTCATTAAAAACAGTAGCACTACAGTCTTCTGTTAGCAATGTTTCAGTGAGAAACATAAACTCTAGGTTGTAGGATATTATAATATAATTTACCAAGAATGATTTGTTGGCAAGAGATCTGATATTAAGTAAAGCCAACTTAATAGATGTAATAGGGGTTCCTGGACTAGTAGGTTGACGTGTTACAGTTAACAGATTAGATAGGTTTACTTTATAAGTTGCATGCACTCGATTCTTTCTATTTCTAATCGACACAGGAATAGAGATACTGGGTCCTAGCTTGTTCTCAAAACAGTCTGCATTGCTATTTTCCCAGTAGCAGGGACCCAAAGCACATCACCGAGTACATTCTGTGCTCTGTGGAAATTAAGGACAATTAAGGTTGTTGACGATGTGGCAGTTGTCTAGGCAATCGTTTTAAACGGGGAGGGGGGGGGAGGTATAGGGAAAGATGAGCTCTGCTCTTTTTGGGTAGAACTAGCTCCCTGATTGGTGAGTGTGGTGGAGGGGGAGAGGGTGAGGGTGGTAAAGGGGGAGAGGGAGAGTGTGATGGAGGTGGTGATGGGAGTTGTTGTGCCTCCGTTTGGGACAAGGACAACTTCTGAAGGTAGGTGTCCTTTAGGAAGGTGATCCTTTTGTTGATCACCTTTTGGTTTGTTTATTGACAGGTAATAGGTCTTAAATTTTCTGGACTGTCGAGTATCTTTTTGATCCTCTGTTTAAACTCTGATGGGAACAAATAAGGACATGTTGTAATGAACACCGGGACCAGGGGTTTGAGGTTCCAATTGCGGAACGCAACTGTCGATTTATTAGCGAAAGCACAAAGGATAAGGCACGAGCAAAACGAGAGACAGGCAGGTAGATTCGGTAACCAGGTGATCAATCCGCGGAGATGACAGTACATGAAGGGACAGGCAGGCAGGATAATCCACGGGACAGGCAGGCAGGTACGGTACCAGGAATCAGTCCACGAGAGCGACAGTACAGGCAGGGGCAAGCAGGCAGGAAAATCCACTGGGCAGGCAGGCAGGTCACAAGGCAGGATACTATACTTCAAGACAAACAGGGACAGGGCAAGAAAAGGAGAGGACAACAGGCTGGGAATGAAAACAAGGAAGAGCGCTATGCAAAGGCTTGGCAGGTCCACTACGAACAATACCTCACAACTGAGTGGAGGTGGAGAACAGGCTGATATAGAGAGGGGTAACGAGGAGCAGGTGTTCAGTATTCTGGTGATTGGGATCTGGATTGCGGGCTGCGTTCAAGTACATAGGGAAGTGAGTGTGTAGCGGTGGCCGGTAAGGAACGCGAGAGGGAGGGGCTGGAGCAGGAACGATGCGAGGACCTCACACATGTATTATATGTGGCACAAACACCAAGGTACAGTGGATATAAAAAGTCTACACACCCCTGTTAAAATGCCAGGTTCTTGTGATGTAAAAGAATGAGACAAAGATATATCATGTCAGAACTTTTTCCACTTTTAATGTGACCTATAATGTGAACAATTCAATTGAAAAACAAACTGAAATCTTCGAGGGGGAAAAATGAAAAATAAAAACCTTACAATAACCTGGTTGCATAAGTGTGCACACCCTCTTATAACTGGGGATGTGGCTGTGTTCAGAATTTACCAATTACATTCAAACTCATGTTAAATAGAAGTCATTACACACTTGCCATCATTTAAAGTGACTCTGATTAATCACAAATAAAGTTCAGCTGTTCTAGTAGGATATTCCTGACATTTTCTTAGTTGCATCTCAAAGCAAAAGCCATGGAGAGCTTCCAAAGCATCAGAGGGATCTCATTGTTGAAAGATATCAGTCAGGAGAAGGGTACAAAAGAATTTCCAAAGCATTAGATATACCATGGAACACAGTGAAGACAGTCATCATCAAGTAGAGAAAATATGGCACAACAGAGACATTACCAAGAACTGGACGTCCCTCCAAAATTGATGAAAAGATGAGAAGAAAACTGGTCAGGGAGGCTTACAAGAGGCCTACAGCAACAATAAAGGAACTGCAGGAATTTCTGGCAAGTACTGGCTGTGTGCTACATGTGACAACAATCTCCCGTATTCTTCATATGAATGGGCTATGGGGTAGGGTGGCAAGACGGAAACCTTTTCTTACAAAGAAAAACATCCAAGCCCGGCTGAATTTTGCAAAAACAAACATCAAGTCCCCCAAAAGCATGTGGGAAAATGTGTTATGGTCTGATGAAACCAAGGCTGAACCTTTTGGCCATAATTCCAAAATGTATGTTTGGCACAAAAACAACACTGCACATCACCCAAAGAACACCATACCCCCAGTGAAGCATGGTGGTGGCAGCATCATGCTTTGGGGCTGTTTTTTTTCAGCTGGAACCGGGGCCTTAGTAAGGGTGGAGGGAATTATAAACAGTGTCCCCTGCCAGACTATTCTCCTGTGCTTACCCTATTGACCAACTTCTATAGGGTATCCGTCTATCTCAACGCATACTACACCTGCAGCACTTTCTTAGCCAACCACTCCATTGGCTCCAGTGCAAGACTCCACACCTGAATTTGGCCTATGCAAATTGCCTTATAATAAAAAAAAAAACAAAACTGGACATTGTGAACTGGAACATGGCATTCGAGAATTACTCACTATAAAGATTATAAAGAATCCATATTTAGTGTCAATTAACAGGGGAAAATAGAGGTTATAGCCAGCAATACTTTCTTAGTCTCCAACGCCATTGGCTCCAGTTCAATACACTGTAAGCCAAATACGGCTATGCAAATTGCCTAACAAAAGAACTAGACGTTGTGAGGCGGAACATGGCTTTCGAGAACTACTCACTAAAGAATCCATACTTAGTGTCACAGTGTCTGACCTTTCCAGGTTGTAACTGGCGACCTATTTGACCTGATCTCATTGTGGGATGGTTGACGTGCTGTGCGCTGCTTGCTGTCACCTGGCTACCTGCCAAACTTTTTCGAATTTACTCTATATAAACTAATTGGTTAAATTCTACTTCAAGAGTTTACCAACGCAATATTTTTATCTGTTGACTTTTTACCCAACTTTTCTACACCGGGACTCTATTTGGACATATTTAACGGAACTACTCACCCCTCCCTGAAAACCCGAAGCTAAGTACCATTACTATGCCTTATCACTGTAATTGTTGTAGCTACAACACGGAGGAGAACTATCGTCTTCGGGTAAAGATAGCAGAGTTAGAGGCTCGGCTTCAGACGCAAATGTCAGGCAAGGATTATGTCAGTGTAGAACTGGAAAAAACTGCGTCTGTGCCACCAGGAAGAAACGACAGTGTTGTTAGCCCCCCGGCACAGCCCCTGCAGCCGGACAAGAACTTTCTCTTGGTCTCTAGGAAGAAATG
>JACXGI010010261.1:0-14258 GCA_016801175.1 Esox masquinongy
TGTGTGTGTGTGTGTGTGTGTGTGTGTGTGTGTGTGTGTGTGTGTGTGTGTGTGTGTGTTGGGATTAGGTGTGTACTACATGTGTGTGTGTGTGTTGTTTCTCTCCAGACCCCCAGGACGAGAACAAAATCGGCATTGATGGAATCCAACAGTTCTGTGACGACCTCTCCCTGGACCCGGCCAGTGTCAGCGTTCTGGTCGTGGCCTGGAAGTTCCGGGCCGCCACGCAGTGCGAGTTCAGCCGCAAGGAGTTCCTCGACGGCATGGCCGAGCTGGGGTGAGAGGCCTCCCTGTGATGTGTTACCTCACCCCAGGGTTCTTCTCAGTGCCGGCACCTGATCTTGAAAAACGTTTTGAAATGTAAAAGGAGGTGTTGTTGCTGGGTACTGAACTCAAATAAAAAATCTCCTCTATTTAACCCGCAGGTTCCCGGTTGACAGGGCTTGTTGGAAAAAAGGACGAAAACAATAATAAACCAAAATAATAAACATAATCAGAACACTGTATCTGCAATAGTGTTCATAGTATATACATAAATATTTACACTGAGCGTGTGTGCGTGTGAGCTCGCAAGCCCAGTTGAGTCAGTGTAGGTGGTCAGACTGCTGAACGACGGGCCTGACTGATCACCTACACTGAATATGCTCAAACAGTTGGACATAACACTTAAGCCTGCTGTCTCTTTGTTTTTAATTCACATCTCTCTAGAGTTCTCGACCAAGAATTAGTAAGAATTTTGTTGTGTATACCCCCCCAGCTGTGACAGTCCAGAGAAGCTCAAGGCCTTGCTCCCCCGACTAGAACAGGAGCTCAAAGACACGGGCAAGTTCAAAGACTTCTACCAGTTCACCTTCAACTTTGCCAAGAACCCGGGCCAGAAGGGACTAGGTAAGCCTTTGCTGTGTTATGCTTGATGAAGGCAACGTAGGCTGCCAGCTTTGCCCTGGTCTGAATCCAGGTCTAGGCAGCGCAGTTTGAGGAGAAGAGCTTTCACCCTGGTGTGGTTTTTCCAACCCTGGCACTGAATTCCTCTGGCAAAAAATATTGGTAGATGGCGGTTTGTTGTCAGCAGTTTTCCTCGTGGTCCTGGGTCTCTCGGTAACACCCAAACAGTCCTGCTTACAGTTGGAAAACCATATGAATTCTGCTATCATGGCTTGTATTAAAAAATTAAAAAATAAAAAGCAAAAATGTAGGTGCTACCGATAGCCACCTCTCATCGACGGAACTCATGCACGGAAGTTTGCCACGACCCCTATTGAACCACATTTTGTTTGCCAGAGGGTTAATGCACACATGCTGAAATGACGTGCCTATTTATCACCTATAAAACGCCTTGCATGACCGATTTAATTTTCCATCGCTACATGTTTATTTTGAGATCCACCCCTGCAAACCTCATTAGCCAGTGGGGAAGGATTGTCACATTTCATACACGTGAAGGTTCTGTACCATGCCGCGTCTTCTCAGTTACCTTTGAACTTTCTTAAACTGGACCAGATACCGTATGGACCAGTCAGCCTATGACTGGCCCGACTGCGTGGTGTATCACCTGTGTCCGACCGGGACAGCAGCATTGATACCAAAGGGCCCCGTTTACCCTATATTGGGGCGTAATGCTTCACCCGAACCCTGCTCAAAAGTGGTACGCTCCAGATAATTGTTTGGCGTTTGGGAAGCGCATTAGGGGGGGTTCCCTGGACTGGACGGGACAACAAATTATTCTGGTTGTTGTTCCTGCCGTTCTGTGCCGGGTCACCCACTGCAGAGGCCCTGTTACTGGAACAGAAGGGCCCATTGTCAAAACCCATTTGAGACCTTGTCAGTCTCTCTCACACACACACA
The DNA here is from genome assembly GCA_016801175.1 of Esox masquinongy. NCBI lineage: Eukaryota > Metazoa > Chordata > Actinopteri > Esociformes > Esocidae > Esox > Esox masquinongy. Next base: position 1,846 of record JACXGI010010261.1, read on the forward strand.
CACACACTCGCGCGCACACACACACTCCAAGAGCAGCAATTATGAAACTATTTCTACTACGTACTGCTGGCGTGCTGAGTGCTTTTCTGGAAAAGGCCAGAGAAGTACCATTTGTCGTCGGTTTGACGTCAATATTGCCGATAATGTTGAACGATGATGATGTTTATCTCTCTCATCTCTCCATCCTTCAGACCTGGAGATGGCAATAGCCTACTGGAACCTGGTTCTGACAGGTCGATTCAAGTTCCTGGACCTGTGGAACCGGTTTCTGTTGGTGAGTGGAGACAAGTTTGTATTAATATCTTCTGTTTGCTCATATTGACCAGAGCCTTGGTGATCATGCGTTGATTGTCCCCGTTATTGTTATTTTGTAGGAGCATCATAAACGATCGATTCCCAAAGACACATGGAACCTCCTGCTGGACTTTGGCAACATGATCGCAGACGACATGTCCAACTATGACGAGGAAGGTAAGACCGGCACGCACACTCACAACTCATGGGTCAGCGCACGGGTCAGCGCATGGGTCAACGCATGAGGAAACTACCAAACAAAATATATCCACCAAGCAGCTAACCACATGACCTTTTCTGTCCACTCAGGAGCTTGGCCCGTGCTCATAGACGACTTTGTGGAATTCGCCCGGCCAATCGTAACAGGGGGCAAGCGTAAAACCATATAGGCTTTGCAGACCCCCGGCAGGGGAGGAGCCTGCGTCTCCAGTTTTTTTGACCGAGAGGATTTTTATACAAATGAGCCAAAAAGTGACTTCTAAACAAGACTGTCTGACGTTGTAAGACAATGCTGCCAATCATGGGCTGGGGAGTGACAGAGACAGCCAATCGGAGAGAAGAGTTATTTTTCTTTTTCTTTGTTTTGGGACTGAGTCGCTCTGAGAGGAGGGCTGTCAGCAGGGGGTAGGGTTTGTGGGGCTATAAGCTCTGCTCCATTTGGCTGACTGGGTCAGAAGGAGTGGCCAGGGACTAAAGTACCCAGCATGCACCTCACCACCAGGCACCATCAGTGGGTGTGTCTATGGAATTGGTGCTCTGGCCCCGCCCCCCTACCTGCAACCCCTCCGCCCAACACCGGCCTCCTTCCTACTGAAGAACGACCAGGGAGAGAAAGCTGAATGTCTAAGGGGGTTTGGAAGGTTTGCTCTCTGAATAGGATACAGCCAGACAGGGTTTTGTCTGTTCATACTGTAGTGTGGACATGTTCTCTCTGTCTGCACATGGTGGTTGAACTAGAACGTTTGCATGTTTTCCTAATTGAGAATTAAGGAGTGTGAAGAAAAAAAAAAAAGATCCACTGTTGTTGTTCTCATTGAGTGGTGTGCGGGCTTCTCATCCAATCAGACATGAGAGGTGTGGCCGTCACCCGGTGTTCGTGTCCAATCCAGTGTCAATGTAAAGTTCTGCTCCCGTGTCATTCTGACGTGTAAAGTTGTCGGCCCGTTTTCTCGTCACCGTGTAAAGTTCAGGGCCTGTGTTGGTAAATTATCTCGGATAATCAAGACCCATGATCAGTTTCGCCTTTTAATTTGTGAAAAACTCACGTACACAGGAGACCGGGTCCTAAATCATCTTTCCCCCTCTGAGGCGCTTCAGAAATATGGCCCACGACCCACTTATTGAGCAATGTAAAGAGTTCTGATCCACTCAGATAGCACTGGATGGACCTACCAACTGAGCAGCATGCATTTGAGCTCGACACCAGCAGAACACTATTGGTACATTTAGGATACACTGTACCTTTAAGAGTAATGTATAGATATAGAATTTTAGAATAATGAATATTATATAATATGAAGATGACATGATGATATTTATAATCATGAGTTAGGACGAGGTGTTTGAAATGCGAAGGAAATCGTAAAGTTTTCAGCAGTGTTTCAAATTGCGCCCTTTTCCCTATAGGCCTCGGTCAGAAGGCACTCAATGAGGACTAAGGTGCGATTTGGGATACATCCATAATGTCTCTGTGATTTGTGTTTGATTTTAGTTTGTTTGTTTAGAGTGAGAATATTGCCACGTCACCAGAGACTGGCTCCTTGACTGTTGATCTACATCAATTTTTTTTTGTGATTTTATTTTCCACAAATGCACTGATTGACACTTTTTACTACTTAATTCTCAGAGACAAGCAAGCGGAAATGTAGTTTTCCCAAACGGCAACTCACAGCAAGTCCTTGTACATTCTGTTAACAGCACTGTTTTACACTTTTGTTGTCTTCAGCATTTACACCCCATTCCTGTGATTTGTTCATAACTTGAGTCCCAAATGGCAACATCTTAGGAATAAGGTATGATTTGGGACTTGTTTTGGTTGCTAATGTTGCTAATCAGGCTAGTCTTGCAAAGTGCTGTACATGACAGAGATGTATTCCTGTCCTGCTGAAAGCTCACAGAGCATCAGAACTCTGGTGAAAAGGACTTCCTCTTCCTTCTCTGAAAAATGTACTGGGCTTTCAAGCTTCACCTCATCTCTTTGTTGTGGGTGAACGGTTATGTCCGCTTGCCTTTTTCAGTTACGTAGGAAATCAACTCACCCAGGGGGAAAGTATAAACCAGCTTCTGTTCACTTGCAGTTGACATTGTTTGTGTCACAAATGGCACCCTCTTACCTATAAAGTGTACTATCTAGTGCTACTTAGCAGTTTTGGTTGTGCACTATGTAGGAAATAGGGTGTCATTTGGAACGCCGGTATGTTCTGTTTACTTGTAGTTGTCAACAACAGCAATAAAGACAGGAGAACAACAGCGACAGTGGAGAAAAAGAGAGATGTCCTCCCTCTTTCTCTCTAATGTTCTTACACAGCAAACGAAGTACGCCACGGTACTGCCTGAGATGTGTACGATTAGTGGATTGTGTGAGTCATATTCAACTCATTAAATCAGTATTATTTCTGCTGATCATAGAAAAACAGTGTAAAACATTTCTTGTCATAAAACATTTGTTTGCTTTCTGTTATGGAGACATAGGTTACTTTGTTTTTGGCAAAGGATGGTCGCGTCAATAAAGCATGTTGTTTTTAGGTAAATGATTTGAGGTTCTGTATCCATATGTTATCGGTGACAGCAGGAAAAACAACAAAGAATCAAACACGCCATCATGTGGAATGGCTTCCGCGGGGCCTGTTTCTCTCTTTGTGGAAAAATGCCAACGTGTTACCTAGCATCAACTGTCATCGCTCAAGAGAGCCATGAGACAAATGAACAGAAGATAATTAATAGTCTGAGGTTTTTCAAGTCAATGAGCACAAATTTAAAAAAAGCATACTACTTGTACTGACAAACACTGGTAGAAAAAGTGAATTTTGATAGAGACTAATTAATAATCAGTGAGTCATACACTTCACATGCTATAAACAACAGTACTGATGATAATGACGCCTACTGACTTCAGCTGACTGGGGAATGAAATAAAGGGCTCCATTTGTCAATTCCCAGAAGTCCCTTTTAGAATGAGGTGAGTTGATGGTGCGGAGTTAGTGGGTGAGGTCGAGCGGACGAGGGACAGTCAAGACAGAGTTACATAAAGGATGAGAGAGCGAACTGGGAAAGAAAGGTGGTTGGTGTGCTGCTGGGTGAGGACGAGGGGAGGGTTTGGGAGAGCGAGAGAGGGGGACTAGTGAAGCCTGGTCGAGCTAGGGGATGAGTAACACTCCATTCTTATCCAGCTCCCGGTGGGGGGGAGGTCAACACTTGACCTACTGGGTCCAGCTGAAACAGAGCCTGCCCCCCCCCCAACCACCACGACGCCAGCCACCTGACCCCTCCAACCCCGGCTTCAGCCCACACTAATGCTCTGGGGCCGTGGGGATGAGGGGATTGCCTTTTTAGGAGACACCTGATCGGGGTCCATTGCCACCACGGTCACAAAGAGGCTACTGATAAAGGCGTGTGCGTGTGCGTGTGCGTGTGCGTGTGCGTGTGTGTGTGTGTGTGTGTAAGAGGGAGTGTCTGGTTATTAGGCTGAAAGATGGCTGGCGGTTAAGGGGGTGATGAGGGTGACGACTGGACCATTGGAGAGCGAGAGATCCGCAGTGGCATAAAGCAGCCCATTAGACCATCGGACCAGAGAGCGTGACACTGTCAAAAGCCTTATAGATCCCCAGGGAACAGGACCGACAAATCGCTAACTTCAACAGGGGACTCCCGTTCCATCGCTTCTATTTCCGCACGTTCTATATCCCATCCGATCAAAATCCAGGTAGAAACGAGGCTCCTGAGACCATCGGTGGAGAAGACAGATTGTCAGGGTAAGCGAAAGTGCTAAAGGCTGTCTGGTCATCCAGTGGAACAATACTGCTGGCTAGCAGAAGAGGACTATCTTGGGAGTTGGACTGCTCGTTTCTGAGGGACTTTGTCTCTCTGGACTTAGTGTCCTGTGCAGCCGCGCCAATTGGTCGGTCAGTCGGCATAGAAAAGGACTAGAAGGTGTCTTTACTGAAATCTGCTTTAGAATCCGTTCCTCATTTTAGTCTGCTTCCTGGAGCCCGTCTCATGGAGAAGTTCCAGGCTGGAATGGTTCTAGGGGGGGTGGGGGATGCTTTGGGCTACCGCAAGGGTCGATGGGAGAGCTGCACTTCGGGGTCACAGATCCAGGAAGAGCTGGCCTCTTTGGGGGGTCTGGAGGCCCTCAAACTAGACCCTGAGAACTGGCCCCTCAGCGATGGGGCACTGATGCACATGACCACCGCCGAGGCCCTCGTTACAGGTGAGTGGTGGGGCGCCCCAATATTAGCTTGAACCCCAAAAAATAAGATGCATTATTTTACCACTCCCCTTCCACCCTGGCCACATAAGCACACTAAATAAGCAAAACGATCTGCCAATATTAGATAATTTATTTTGTTAAAAAAATATATGTCATGTTTTAAATGAATTACATGATATTTCGTGTGTGGCTGCCGTTGAGCACAGGAACACCTGTCCAGTCACCTCGTTGAGACACAGAAATAGCCATCTTTAAAGGCTATGTAACTAGTCTGTGGAAACTCCTAATCACTCCAATTGACTGTATTTCTTCCGGATAATGCCTTGCTGAAACATCATAATCCCTGCAGCAATCATAAACGTCTCTGCACGTAATCCCAACCCAGAAATACAAATTCCATCGCAGTAACCAATCATGTCTTAATCAGAGGAGAGGAGTGTTGTTTACCTGGTCCTCAATCTCCTGCTGCCGTTTTGCCATCTCTTCTGGTCATGGCAATGGAATTAGACATTTTGACTCTGTAAATAAAAAAACAAAAAACACTTAAATCCCAAACTGGGCCTTGAAATCATAGAAGATAAAGTGAGGGGAAAAATATATACTATGTAAAAAGTTACATCATAACACAAGACCAGACCTATTGTCAATGAAAAAACGGACATGTTGGTGTTGTCAATGGAAGAACAGACGTGTTGATGTCAATAGAAGAACAGATCTGTTAGTGTTGTCAGTGGAAGAACATACCTGTTGATGTTGTCAATGGAAGAACAGATCTGTTGATATTTTCAGTGGAAAACAGATGTGTTGATGTTGTCAATTGAAGAACAGTTATGTTAGTGTTGTCAGTGGAAGAACAGGTCTGTTTGTGTTATCACTGGAAGAACAGGTTTGTTAGTGTTATCACTGGAAGAACAGATCTGTTAGTGTTGTCAGTGGAAGAACAGGTTTGTTAGTGTTATCACTGGAAGAACAGATCTGTTAGTGTTGTCAGTGGAAGAACATACCTGTTGATGTTGTCAATGGAAGAACGGATCTGTTGATATTTTCAGTGGAAAACAGATGTGTTGATGTTGTCAATGGAAGAACAGTTATGTTAGTGTTGTCAGTGGAAGAACAGGTCTGTTTGTGTTATCACTGGAAGAACAGGTTTGTTAGTGTTATCACTGGAAGAACAGGTCTGTTAGTTTTGTCAGTGGAAGAACAGGTCTGTTAGTGTTATTACTGGAAGAACAGGTTTGTTAGTGTTGTCAATGGAAGAACGGCTCTGTTAGTTTTGTCAATAGAAGCTCAGGTTTGTTGATGTTGTCAATGGAAGAACAGAGCTCTCCAGACCTGTCTACAGCGCTACTGGCGGGCAGGATGGGCAACACATCTCAACCCACAGTCAACTGGCCTGTAAATCTGCTCTGGAGTTGCCAGGTCAGTCAAAAATAGAACTGTTGAGGAAAACATGAGCCTCTCCTCGAAACAGAACAATGGGAGCCAGCCCAGCATACAGCGGAGTACGATGACAGCCTATAGGATTAGCCTGTTGCCTAGCCACATTCCGACAACCCACACACAAACGGCCCCCTATTCTCTATGTAGTGAACAGCTTTGGTCAAAAGTAGTGCACTACATAGGGAATAGGTTGCCATTTGTAATGCACACGTAGTCATTCTACAGACCCTCCATGAATCACTCTGAGATAAAAGCTGTGAGTGACAGGGGCTGGAAGCAAATAATACTGACCTGATCCAGACAAAGTTTCACTTGATTGAAGAAAGTCAGTATCACTTGACCCAGGCAGGTACAGGGCTATATTATAGCCTAGGTCTAGAACTGTGTATATATTACAATAATCGGGAGTGTGTGTACTTATTTTAAAAGCATCTCAGTGCTGATCAAGCATCAGATCCCATTTGTAATCTTGTCTTTATAATTCAGGGCTCGTGGCCACTAGCTGTATGCACCCGGTTCTGGGGGCCAACATTATGGGGGTTCTGGGGGCCCACATTATGGGGGTTCCAGCAGTAGCTGCGACACGAAGCAAACCAAACTGGGCTTTTCCACAACCAAGCTGTATGATAGACAGATAACGTGTTCTGTAGATCAGACAATAGGTTAATGTGTCTCTGATGAGATTGTTTGTTTCCGGATTGTGAAAAAGAGCCCCATGAGATATATTGTCCTGGCATAATGGAGAAAGTCTTTCCAGCTGGTACCACATGACATCGGGAGCACGGGTTGTCGTGCAGTGACCTGGGTCTGCTCCACGTTCTGTCACTACTGGCATTCCCCAGGGCTCAGTTCGAGGCCCTCTCCTCTCTATGCACCAAGTCACCTGGCTTTGTAATCTCTTGACATGGTCTCTGCTACCTGTCATGCTGATAACACGACTTTTCTCCATGTGACTCGCTGGTGGTGACACATTTCTGCATGCCTGGTTGACAACTCTGCTTTCATGTGGCCCCGGCACCTTCAGGCTCAACCTTGACAGGAAAAATCTGCTCTTCCTCCGCGGGAAGGCCCATCCACACCAAGACCTCTCCATCATGGGTGAAAACACAACAATGAGCCCCTACCGGAGTAAAAAAAATATCTTTCCTGACTTGCCTCAGAACACATATTGTACGCTATTCAACATGGAGTTCAACCTTGCCACACACAGGAAGTGGCGCAGGTCCTAATCAATGATCTTTTCCTCCTCGGCTTGGACTAGTGCAACTCTCTCCATGCGCCGACAAACCCTTCCCAAGTTCTCCCATGTCACCCCACTCCTTTACACATTGTAATGGCTTCCATTTGAAGATCGTGTCTACTACAAATCTATGGTTGCTTGCCTATGGAGCAGCAAGCCCAATGGAGCGATCTTGGTCATGGCCCTGGAGTCACTGGCGCCCAGGTGCTGCTAACAGGGTCTCCTCCACCACACTTTCCAACTGTCCCTCACTGGGTCCAAACCAGTGATCCTCGGCCCACGTGACCAACCTCCATGACAACGTTCCAACTGTTGGAGGTAAGGAAAGTTTACAAAAGTCAGTCAGACCAATATACATGTGTATTTATATAGAAGAAGATGTCAGTCAGGATCCTTTCGCCCTGAGCCTGTCCTGTGAGTGTGTAGCCTGAAATCCTCACTTCCTGAGTGTGAATCCCTCTGCTCTTAAGTCATACATAGACACACACACAGAAACACACACACAAACACACACATTGACACACACATCCACAAACTCACACACACACACACACACCTGGCCGCTCAGAGAGGATTGTGGGGGCTATAATAGTGGCTCCCTAAAGACCCCTAATGTTGGGCTGGAGCCCCCAACATCCAAAGGAACACATGGTCTGATCCAGAGCCCAGTCGACCCAGGCTAAAGATAGAACCAGACGATGCCTCTTATCTGCCTGGTATTCCAAACACGCCACAGCCCACACACTCCCACTACTGTGGTGTGTGTGAGTGTGTGTGTGTTGTGTGCAAACGTTTTTTGTTGGTGCTTGGACTGGATAGGTTGTGTACATGTCGTGATGGGTGTACTATGTAATATATGGAAACGGTTTGTACTTTTCAAATATGTGTACTGTCATAAACTGTCATAAACTGTCATATGAACTGTATGTACTATGTCAAATAAACTGTGTGTACTATGTCTTATAAACTGTGTACTTTATGATATAAACTGTGAGTACTATGTCATAACTGTGCATACTATGTCATAAACAATGTGTGCTATATCATATAAACTGTGTACTTGGTCATAAACTGTGTGTACTATATTATATAAACTGTGTACTATGTCATAAATGGTGTGTATTGTGTCATAAACTGTGTGTACTATATCATATAAACGGCATGTGTTATATCATATAAAATGTGTACTATGTCATAAACTGTGTGTACTATGTCATAAACTGTGTGTACTATGTGTTGTGATGTGTTCCAGACTACTGGTGCTTGGAGGACCTGTACAGGGAGCTGGTCAGGGTGTATGTCGAGGCCATGGCATCTCTCCAAGGTCGTCCTCCTGACCCAGCCACTGTGGAAGGATGTGCTCACCTCAAACCCAACAACTTCCTGCTCGCCTGGCACACGCCCTTCAATGAGAAAGGTCAGAGGTTATAGGTTACTGGTCATCACCCTGACGCTTGCAGAGATAAGCGCTGTATGTAGCAGCGACTGTTCAATCTGCACATCATTGTTCAGTCAGTCAGTCTGTCCCTGTGTGTCTGTCTTACTGTGTGTTCAGTCCCCTGAAGGTTGTCTGTCTATGTACAGGTTCTGGTTTTGGGGCTGCCACCAAGGCCATGTGTGTGGGGATGAGGTACTGGCAGCCTGATAGGCTGGACAACCTGGTGGAGGTCAGCATCGAGACAGGACGCATGACACACAACCACCCCACAGGTAACATCCAACACAACATTCAACCACCCCACAGGTAACATCCAACACAACGTTCAACCACCCCACAGGTAACATCCAACACAACATTCAACCACCCCACGGGCAACATCCAACACAACATTCAACCACCCCACAGGTTACATCCAACACAACATTCAACCAACCTACATACAACATTAAATGTTAAACATCCCTTTCTTGTCCTACACAGCTTATTATTGAACTAGCCTGGTCCTGCTTCTGTTTGTGCTGCCATTTAGGATCTCAACACTGACCTGGTTCCAACAGGTTTCCTGGGCTCTTTGACCACTGCTCTCTTCGCCTCATACGCTGTGCAGGGCAAACCGCTGGTGATCTGGGGTCGTGACCTTATGAAGGTCCTCACCAAGGCAGAGGAATACTGCAGGAAAACTATAAGACACATGGCAGGTGTGTGTGTGTGTTTGTGTGTGTGTGTGTGTGAGAGAGAGAGAGAGAGAGAGAGATCCGGGTTTAACAATCAATGTGAGGAGCAGAGAGATAATTAAACCTGACAATTAATTTAAGGTTTAGGCATTACGAGTTAGGATTACGGTTTGAAAGTTAGGCATAAATGTTAGGTTGTAAAGGATAACCATGTTATGGTTAAGGTTAGGGTTATGGACTAGGTGACATGGATTTCTGGTTTTCTGGTCCCCACAAGGATAGAAGAAAAAGTGGGTGTTTATGTGTATGTGCACACAGTGTGTTTAAATGGTACTGTGTGTTTAAATGGTACTGTGAGTTTAAATGGTACTGTGTGTTTAAATGGTACTGTGTGTTTAAATGGTACTGTGAGTTTAAATGGTACTGTGTGTTAAAATGGTACTGTGTGTTTAAATGGTACTGTGAGTTTAAATGGTACTGTGTGTTTAAATGGTACTGTGTGTTTAAATTGTACTGTGAGTTTAAATAGTACTGTGTTTAAATGGTACTGTGTGTTTAACTGGCCCTGTGTGTTTAAATGGTACTGTGTGTTTAAATGGTACTGTGAGTTTGAATGGTACTGTGAGTTTGAATGGTACTGTGAGTTTAAATGGTACTGTGTGTTTAAATGGTACTGTGTGTTCAACTGGCCCTGTGTGTTTAAATGGTACTGTGTGTTTAAATGGTACTGTGAGTTTAAATGGTGCTGTGTGTTTAAATGGTACTGTGAGTTTAAATGGTACTGTGTGTTTAAATGGTACTGTGTGTTTAAATGGTACTGTGAGTTTAAATGGTACTGTGTGTTTAAATGGTACTGTGAGTTTAAATGGTACTGTGTGTTTAAATGGTACTGTGAGTTTAAATGGTACTGCGATTTATTGTATGCCACCTGCAGAGTACCAGGAGAAGTGGTTCTACTTCGAGGCCAAGTGGCAGTTTTACCTGGAGGAAAGAGGCATTGAGGAGGAGGGACAAAACAAACCCACGTTCCCTGACACCTACAACGCTGACGACACCGAAAAGGTTATGCGCACATCATTTCACCCAGGATTTACTCTTCTGGGACTATTAACTTGTACCGGTCAGACTGAACCAATCTCAGCTATAGTATTCAACTGTAAATGACACATGCATGTGGATCCAGATGTGTGACATGTGTGTGGGTCACTACCCAGATCTATAAGCGCTGGAGCTCAGAGGGCCGTGCAGGGCGACGGGGGCATGACGCTCCTATGATAGCCTACGATGCTCTGCTGGCCTCGGGCTCTGACTGGACCCAGCTCTGTCGCCGTGCCATGTTCCATGGAGGTGGGCTGTGGGTGTGTGTGTGTGCGCCTTCTGCAAACCAGTCGAAGTTAGTGTTTCCCTACCATTAGTACAACTCCATTGTTGTGTCTGTATGTGTGTTTGTGTGCATGTGTGTTTGTGTGCGTGTGTGTTTGCGTGCGTGTGTCTGTGTGTGTGTGTGTGTGTGTGTGTACCTTCCAGGTGAAAGCAGCGCTACAGGCCAGATTGCAGGTTGCCTGTATGGGCTTCTGTACGGCCTGTCCCAGGTACCGGCCGGGCTCTACCAAGATGTGGACCGACGCGCGCGGCTGCAGGAGCTAGGAGCAGAGCTGTACAGAGCAGCGTCTGCCGACCGGAGCACAGAGAAGTAACAGCAGCGCCCTCTCCTGGCCGACATAGGAACCACACATGACTCCTACATGGCTGGCTGTTGGCTGCTCACCTAGCTACCTAGCTACCTATCAGTGGTGGCTGTTGGGAGGAGTTGCAGGGGCACTGGCTCATTGAAATGTGTGAAATGGAATTACATTTTTGTCGGGTACTGTTCCGTTAAGTCCATTCCATTAAAATGAGCCCATCCACCTGTAGCTGACCTTTCACCAGACATCACTGCTAGCTGCCACCCCAGACTGAACTTCCCTGTAACCTCTCCTTTTCTGGCCTGACCTTTACGTGCTCTGTTCTGTGGAATCTATGCCAGTGTGATCCACACAGTTCTCTAGCAATCTCTAAAACCCCAGGAAAACCTACCCAATTCCACTCACTAAAGGCCTGATGGTTCTACTTTACAAGTAGAATCAGGTGTTTATCTGGGGCAACCACTAAAACTATTGTTGGGGGTACTGAAGAATGGTGTGGGCAAACACTGCTATATGGAGTTGTTTCCTTTCCACAAATGTTATAAACAACAACAGATTTAACGTGGACCTGGAAATAGATTGGAATTCATGAAACAGGAAATGAAATGGAACTCCATAGATTCCAGAGACCTACCCGCTCTTCTTTACAGATTAACATGGACAAACTAACATATACACAAGTCCTGTGTTAAACAAGTAGATTGTGGGCAAAGACAACGGTCCTGAATGTGATTAAAAAATAGGCTTCTATCATTATCAGTCTGTTAATATTGTGATGCCTTCATCTTGTTTGGTTTGTTATTGTTTGCTGTGGATACGGGCTCTTCACTTTCTGTAGGTTTTCTAAAATGTCCTGGTTTTCTCAAAATCCTGGTCGCTTTCTGGAAGAGCACCTCTTGATTCTGGGAATCTTTCAATCTGGATTTCTGTAAAAGCTGGGAATTTTGGGGAAAGTTACAGGAATTGTGCAAACTTCCTGCTGATGATGGCTGTAGTAGTAATAATAATAGTAATAATATTAACAGTAATATTATTAATAATGTTATTATCACATTAAAGACCGTATAATATATTACTTCTGAGGTTTGTGTCTCTCTCTGCTACTGTCTTTAGAGTACTATAAAGGTCCAGGGGTCAATGCTAACATCCTACTGTCTTTAGAATACTGTAAAGGTCCAGGGGTCAACGCTAACATCCTACTGTCTTTAGA
>JACXGI010010261.1:14358-28144 GCA_016801175.1 Esox masquinongy
GAGTGGAATGACAGTTAAACGGACTGGTACTCTGGCTAAGTTGCCTCTACCTCCCTGTAATAGCTTTTAAACTGCTGGAACACTTTTAGAGGAAATCTGAAATGCTTACCCACTCCCCTCCACCAAAGACAAACACATGCCCACTGTACAAACTAGCCTATATTATCTTCACTGGAAATATACATAATCCTTCCCTTCAACACACATATATACATACACACCTATCTACAAAACATTCACCCACAACTCTTAGACAGCGACAATAAATTGACTGTATCTAGATCTACTACTTTTGCTAATGCACTGTACAAGACCTTAATGTTCTGTAACGTATCAACTAAATTCTCCACGGTAGTGGCTTTGGAACCCAGAGATGGCTGCAAATCAGACCTGAAACAAGATGTCCCCATTATAGAAATTGATTCTAGATTACATTTCCATGGTCCTGTTCTGTTCTGAGAACAAAGATAGGCCCTTTTGTCTTCCCACAGAGCAGGGGGAGCGGCACCAGGCCTGAAGGCCCACAGCCTCCCTGTGGACACAAGCACCTTGAGGAAGCTGGTCTGGGATCGAACCACCCGCCCGGAGTTCAGGGGGGTTCTGGATAGCCTGCTTCATTACCTGACCCAGGATCTACCCAGCCGGACCCCCACTGCCAGGTCTCCTGAAAGGGTTGGAACGGAGGTGCCCCAAGCAGGCAGGTGTGGAGGTCGACCAGCAGGGGGCAACGTTTCTAGGCGCCTCACCTCATTCCAGCTTCTCCAGGTCAAGTTCCTGAGGAACACGCCCAAACCTCCACTCACCCATCGTCGGGAGGTTGGGGCCCTGTCCCTGTCCTCCAGGCGGGGAGGAGGCGGTGGCAGCCAAAGCCAGGGCAGGGGCCCCACTAGTGGACAGGATGAGGGTTGCAGTACTAGAACAGGATGTGTAGTGAGAAAGGGGAATATAGTGAAGGATGTGGTGGCCAGGTTTACCGCAGCAGAGCAGCGGGAGAGGGGAGGAGCCACACCAGGGGGAGGTAGCACAGAGGGGCCAATAAAAAAGCTCAAACAAATTGGCAAGGGGCCACTCCTGTCCGCCATAATGGATAAATTTGAAACCATGGTGACGGTGCATCGGGTAAGTGACATGAGTTGTTTGAAGAAAAGCTCTCCTGTAAAAATCAGAGTGACAGGAGGTTGTGTCAAAGAGTTAGTAAATCGTCAGGAAGAAGTGGGCCAACAGGGGTTAGGTCAACTGGTCAAAGGTCAGAGTTTGACAAATCACCAGCTGACAGGTAAAAGCTTGGGACAACATGGTAGGAGGAACCCATCTGTAATGCAGGGAGGAGACGGAGAATCAAAGAAGACAGTAGCTAGTCAGAATGATTCACCTCAAAAGATAACAGGTAATAATCAGATCCCAAAGGTGAAAGCTCAGTCTGCAGCTAATAACCAGGTAAAGAGTCCAGGTAATGACCCAAAACCTGCAGGTCAGATACAGGTTTCAGGCAAGGAGCTGAAAATCCAGGGTTTAGACCAACATATAAAGAAACTGAGAACAAACCAAGAAGAGGTGAAGATTCAGGGCTTAGATCAAATACAAGAAATGTACGGTTCAGAGTCAAAAAAGGTACTAACAATTCAGGGTCAAGAGGTTGACGTTGAGACCTCCATGGGTCAGAAGGTCATGGCTTCAGGTGAGGAGAATCCAGATCCTGTACAACACAGCAATCCTTCTGATCAAGAATCAAAGGTTCAGCAGGAGGTAAAAGTACAGGTTTCAGATGATGAATTAAATGTCCAGTCCTTAGGTATGGACCTGCGGCATGGACAAGTAGAGCTGCTCTGCTCTGCAGCAGAGGAGGAGTGGTTTCCGTCAGAGCCCCGGACAGAGTTAGCCGAGGTGGAAGCCTTGCAGGGCGCCTACCTGCCAACCCTGCTCCCCTGCCCGCCTGTGTTGGTCCTAGCTTCCTCAGTGGATCCGCCCACCCAGCCACCCTCAGTTCCATCCAAAACTAAGACCCTTAGAGAACCACCACAGATCCAGTCACCCTCAGCTCCATCCAAAACCAGGACACTTGAAGACCCACCACAGATCCAGTCACCCTCAGCTCCATCCAAAACCAGGACCCTTGAAGACCCACCACAGGTCCAGCCACCCTCAGCTCCATCCAAAACCAAGACCCTTGAAGACCCACCACAGATCCAGTCACCCTTAGCTCCATCCCAAACCAAGACCCTTGAAGACCCACTACAGATCCAGTCACCCTCAGCTCCATCCAAAACCAAGACCCTTAGAGAACCACCACAGATCCAGTCACCCTCAGCTCCATCCCAAACCAAGACCCTTGAAGATCCACTACAGATCCAGTCACCCTCAGCTCCATCCAAAACCAAGACCCTTAGAGAACCACCACAGGTCCAGCCACCCTCTGCATCCAAAATCCAGACTCTTGGAGACCCACCACAGATTCAGCCAAACTCAGGGTCAGGGTCCAAAACCAGGACCCTGGATGATCCACTTCTATCGTACACCTTGAGGAAGCCGTTTGTGGATGCACTCCAACCCTGGTCCTCACAGAAAGACAAGCTTCGATACCCAATCCCTTTGTTCTATGAGGCACCACCTTCTGAACAGAGCCAGTTCTGTAACGCCAGCCTCCCAACCCTACTTTCTGAATGTATGACCCCGGACGTAAAAGTTACATCCCTGACTTCTGACCTCACGACCTCAGACCTTGAACACTGCCTCCTGCCCTCATTGCCCACAACATCTAATCTGGAGCCCTGCCCGCTCGGAGCCGCCAAACTGGAAGTTAATATCCCCATGGCAAAGCAAATCCAAAAGGGGGAGGTGACATGTCAGGAAGGGGAGGAGGGAGGCAGCGGTGTGATCTCACACCAGGATGTGGATGTTGTCATTGCTATGCATGGCTCGAGGATCTCAGAGCCTGGGAGACTAGCAACAGAGAGGGAGAAGCAGCCAAAATACCGGACATTAAACTACGGTGAACCTTCAGTAAAACTGAGCTACAAACCCAAAGTCATCCGATTTACTGACACCTTCAACTTCTAAGTCACACGTTCACTCACTCAAGTCAAAAATTTGGTGGCGTCAGTGAAACATAATACTTGTTTGTCCTCTCAGCAGAACACAATACTGTTTCAAGGTCATGCTAGCTATCCAGTGTCTTGCTAGATAAGTGAGATTGCAAGACTAGTGCTGATGGGAGTGATGCAGACATTTACATCTTAGTCATTTAGCTGATACCCTTGTCCAGGGTGACTTACAGTAGTAAGTGCATATATTTCCAACCTTGTCCCTCATGGGAATCAAACCCACAACCTCTAGCATTACAAGCACCTTGCTCTACCAACTAAGTTACCTGGGACTGCCATGCAGATGTGGCAGTTATATTACTGTATTATGTACTGTAATACTCAAGTTTGTGTGTGTGTGTGTGTGTGTTTGTGTGTGTCATCTGGACTGTAACAGTGGTAAGACAAACATAACCGGAGTGTGTGACATTGAATACGCCATGCCTATGCCATTATAATTAGCCACATGGCATTTAATCAAAAACGTGTCATTGTAAAATGGTAGATATTCCAGGAAATCAACTGTAATTTGGACAATCAAGATAAGCAAACCTCTTGTTTTATCAGATTATAAAAGGTTAATCACTCCCTTTGTTTACCTTGTGTTGTTATAATGTAAATAAAAATCCTTTTAGCGTGTCCTGATTTGCAGATGCCTTTTACTGTTCTGTTAAGGGTCAGCTCGGACATTGACCACTCTCTACTCCTGCTAAGGGTTGTTGTTATCAAATGGCCAACAAAAAGCAGCATCATACATTTCCTTTAATCTTTTAGATAGGGAACCGAATGACTACAGGTTTTGTTGGACTTTGCAATGCAGAGATTGTTTCTTTAAATGTTCACTATACAAGAACAGAGGGTTCCTTTTTTCCATGACTCTAATGTTCTCTGAGATGGGTCACCAACAAACATGGTTGTGTGCCGGGTAGATGGTCTACTCCCACTGCGGGTGTTTTGGCAAAAGACTTGGACCATCACACCACAAACATGACTGGAACAACTCCTTAAGTGGGCAGGTGGAAGTCTAGAACACACACGGAGATGTAAAATAAATGAGTGGTCATTGCTTGGTCTTCATTTTACAGGGCCGTGCAGATGTGTGGTTTGTTAATAGAAAAGCTAATCAATCCAGGATTGCAAGGCGTGCGCAGTTACATTACGGTGACTGAATCTGGCATACATAAAATCTACACATTATTTTTTTTAAATGGTATATGTAACAAATAAATTGCTATTTCTTTATTTCAGCTGTGGCGCATGACGTCAACTACTGTAAAATCACCTGTCTGTGGGAGTGGCTAGAGGTAAACCTCAGAAGGGTTTCCCTCATTCCATTGTCGTGACGTGGCATTTTGGACATTTTGTAATATTAACAAGTTTAATTTCAGAAAATGTGATTAGTGATTATATACGACGGAATCGGTTCATTCATCGCTGAAAGTTTTGGAGTTACTTGCTGAGAATATGAGAGTGGGCGGTTATTTCTTACTCGTGCTTGGTTGACATAATTTACGTCTCGAGGCTAATCTCACGCGCGGTCAGGCATTCTAACGGCTTGGAATACTTTGAAGAAAGAGATCACCTCGCGGATAAATAAAAATAAAAATTAGCATTTCAGATTTGTACAATTTTTTGACAGCGTTTCGAGATGGTGTGTTTTCAGCCAATCGCTAAAGTTGTTGCCGGACTGTGGTTGTTGATAATGTAATTCTCCTAAGTAGCCGTACGACAGGTGCATACTGACTTCTAACTCTTTTCCAGACATTGTTCCGATAAAAGATCGGGAAACGTTGTTCTCTTTATCTAGCTAAATGTGCTTATACCTTGGATTGGACAATACAACTACCCGCGGATTCACTGTCCCGGACATCGACTGTCTGCCGGACTTCCCACACTAGCTGTCCCTGTTTTGAATTCGAGTCCACGCCTGCATTTGCAGTTGTGGGACTTGGTTTATGGAGAAAGCGGTGATCTCGTTCCCATTTATGCCACCGTGTGACAACAATGTGGTGGATTTCTGGACTATAATATAGCAATTGACATTAACTAACTGAACGTTTAGCCCATTTTTGCCCTTCATCTCTGGAATCTATTTGGGTTTTAAAATGGAGAAGAACAAAGCAAACGGTGTTCGTTCGCCGCAACTTCGAAGCTTCAATTCAACCGTCATCAAATCCCCCAGTGGTAGCAGCGCAAGAGAGAGAGTGCACAGGTAGTTAGCTAGCAACGCACACTACTATTGTACTAGCAACCTGGCTAGCCAATAAGCCAACACACGCTAATTGCCACTAGCTACAAAAAACAGCAACTTATTAGAATACTTTTGCCCATCCTCACCAGCATATGCGTTCCAATGTCCGAGCAGGGTTTTTATATGTAAATTCAACTTGAACGCTAATGGTCACCGAGGATGGTTGTTGTTTTAATTAGAACAACTGGTGTACTACTGTACGCTGTTATTAGGCTACGTTGATGTTGTGTGGGTTGAGAATGAATGTGAGGGGTGTTGTTGGACTCAGTCCCTTGTAAAGGAATGTGCACTATCCCGGGCAGGCTCGCAATCTGCTCCACCCGACACCGACCGTCGAGATTCCCATTGCTTCTTACTAGCTTCGGGTCACGTGTTGGGATAGACTCGGTGGTACAAGGTTGAGTGACAACAAGAGATAGTGCCATTACTTTTATTCTGTCTAAACAGTAGCCAGTACGCAAGTCAAAGGCCTGGAGACTTAAATGTGTGCTGTAAAGTTCTAGCCCAGTAACTTAAAACCTGATCGCCAAGAGTTTGATTTGATTAGTTCAGGTGTCGCTAGTAGTAGGCTACAGTGGCTGAAACAAAAGCCTAACCTCCCTCTGGATCCACAAAGTTTTTGATGAAACAACCTTATTGGGTCTGATAGGTCAGAACCTAAATTCAATAGTAAGCCTACATACGTTTCGTAAAAACATTTTTGTTTGAGTTGAATGTACTTTTTCAGGTTGTATCTTGTCATAAGTGATAGGTTCCACTTTGGTCGCCCTAGGCACATTCCATCCGATTGTTTTCCTGTCTTAGGTCAGTTGAGGATAGCAGTCAAACAAATACAGCCAGTGGTCTTACAACAAAAATGGTTATATTAATGACGATTTAGGTGGGATTCGGCTCTTGGTATAGTATAAACACACTTAAAATCGGGAAAATGTTTTGAATTGCCGGAAATTTTCTTTAAAAACGTTTAAACTGCCTACAAGAGGGTTTTGAACAGCTCAAATCTTTTGGGGTGAAACGGTTCGCAAGGTGGGAGACGAATGAATGACAGTATCCACCTAGACCTTTGCCTCCTTGGAAAGGTGACTTTTTAAAAATGGTATTAGATCGAGTTGGGCAATGCTGACAAAAATCCATATTGCCTGAAATATAATTAGATTAGATCTAACTTTATTGTCATTGAACCTGTATAAGTACAGTACAACGAAATGCAGTTTGCGTCTAACCAGAAATGCAAATAGAAGAGGGCAGAAAATTGTGGAATATATAGATGTGCAATTAATGCAAATGCAGTAACAAATTTGTTATTTTTTGTTGTTATTGCAAATATATGCAATAACAACAGAGAGAACAGTATGTTTATTACACTGATATGCACTACGTGTCATTGTTTGAACCAAAACTGTATTAGTTTCATGAATATTCCATTTACAGTCACCCACAACAAACTTATTTTGTATGAAACATGACATTTCTCTTGCATAGGCTACTTAAAGTAATGAACGCTATTAGCAAAAATACAGACAATATATCCATACAGCATCCGCACAGGCCACTTTGTTGACCAAAATGTTCATTGGTGTAATATTAATTCTGTCTGCAACATATTTGACTAAAATAATGTAAGATAATTAATTTGTGTGGTCGTTGTTGATCATTTTGTCCTATCATTCCTGCTCTAGTATTTACGGACGCCGTGACAAAAGTTGTATGTGCTGTGACCGTTTCAGTGTTGACCCGTACGGCTTTGAGCGCTCCCCAGACTTTGACTACGAGTCGTACGAGGAGCTGATGTCAGAGTACCTGGCCGTCCTCACCAGGAGGTCCATCAAATGGTCCAAGCTGCTGCAGGGCCGTGGACGGCTGGAGAAGAGCATCAAGGGTGAGCGAGATGGACGACCTGCACTCATCACGTCATTAGCACCCTTTGGCCTGTGTGAAGGGATTCAGAAAAAGGCAGGAGAAATTCCAAAAACACCACATGAGAGGAAGGCTAGCTTTTTTCTTCACCACTGAACAATGTCCATGCTTCAGAAAAAAAAAAACCTGACGTGTGTGTGTGTGTGTGTGTGTGTGTGTGTGTGTGTGTGTCACAGTGAAGCGGTATGTGCGTAAGGGGGTGCCCAATGAGCACAGAGGGCTGGTCTGGATGTCAGCCAGTGGAGCCCAGAATCAGTTGGAGAAGAACCCAGGGTACTACCACTCTCTCCTGGACACTAGCAGGCAGCAGCATGACCCTAAGTTGGTGGAAACCATACACACAGGTGAGAAATACACCTGAACAGGTGAGAAATACACCTTGACAGGTGAGAAATACATCTGAACAGGTGAGATAACATAAACCATCACACAGGTGAGAAATACACCTGAACAGCTGAGATAACATACACCATCACACAGGTGATAAATACACCTGAACAGGTGAGATAACATAAACCATCACACATTTGAGAAATACACCTGAACAGGTGAGGTAACATACACCATCACACAGGTGAGAAATATTGATCAGCAAGGTGACACTGAACAGGCGTGTAGAGATTCTAACAGCTCCCACTGTCCATCCCTTACTCTCCCAACCCAACAGATTTGAACAGAACCTTTCCTGACAACATCCAGTTCCGCAACACATCTAACCCGTGCCTCCAGAAATCCCTGTACAATGTGCTGCTTGCGTACGGACACCATAACCCTGCCGTGGGCTACTGTCAGGTATAACATGGGCTACTGTCAGGTATAACATGGGCACCCTCTGGCAAGTTGTCTTTTTTTGTACATATTTCAACGTTCATTGATGAAGGTAACCCAATTTAACAAATCACACCAAAGCATTTTTACTTAGAGACAATTTGTACAGTTACAAATAAACAGATGCAATTTCCTTATGCATAAAAAGTTGGTACACCCCTAACTTTACATCACATAAAATGGCTAAAATTCAAATCATTTGAACCAAAACAGGTGCAAATGATTTTAAAATCATTAGAGAGTAACTTGGGAGGGTTCAGCCTTCCATAAAGATTATAAACTCTGGTTTGGTCTTAACCATAAGGATGTGTGGTAACACATCATGCCAAGATAAAAAGACCTATCTGAGGCCCTCAGAAGATTATTGATGCCCGTGTGTCTGGAGGGGTTACAAAGCCATTTCCAAGCAATTCTAAGTGCATCATTCCACTGTCCTACGCATTGTCTACAAATCGAGAAAATTCCAGACCATTGGCATAAGACAGGCGTTTATGACGAGTGTGCAAATCTGGAGAAAAACCAATGCATTGATAATCTTTTCTACTTCAGAAATGACAAGAGGGTGTTAGGTGAGAGAGGTGTTTCAGGTGAATGTATGACCTTTAGAGATGTGACTAATATGGGTATGAAAAGAGAGAGAACAGGTTTGAGTGTCACACCCAGGTTGGTAATGAGGAGAGGAGTGTGATCTGGCCTCTGTGGCCCGACAGAAGCTGCTGGACTTGGTCTGGTGTTGGGTGCTTTTCAGCGTCGCTTCTGTCTAGCTTCTTTTAAGTTGACAGAAGTTGTTCTGAATCCAAGATTTTACCTTATCCAGACAGTCGAATAAGGTGTGAGATGCCCAGTTCAACAGTACATAAATACCAGTAGATAAAGAATAGGAGGGCATTTGGGCTGTAGTTTATCCCTGTTAATTTCTTCTGTTCTCTGAACTCCTTTAGCACAATGCCGATTCTGTGCCTCTTAGCAACAGCATAAATTAGCCATGGAAATGAGCTAGTCTCGGAGCTGTTGAATTTGAATGGGATGAATAGGTTTTTTTGCTCTTTAACCATGTTGTGAAGGAGAGGATGTCTGTTGTCTACTGAAACAACGCTGTGAAAAACACATCAGTACACATCAGTACACATCAGTAATTCTTCAGGACAGTTTCCCTGACCATAGTTAAGCCTAGTCTGAGGCTAAAAAACATGTTCAATGGAGAATAAAAATTGCTGGTTCTTCTCTTTGTCCAAGACCCCATGTCAGGGAAACCGGACATTTTGTTGTGCATGACACATTACTTTGTAGTGATTTTGCTAATTGATTTTTTGTCCTACATTTAGGGCATGAACTTCATTGCTGGATACCTCATCATCATCACTAAAGACGAAGAGAAATCATTCTGGCTGATGGACGCTTTACTGGGCAGGATACTACCAGGTGTGTGTGTGTGTGTGAGGGTGTGTGAGGGTGTGTGCGTGTGTGCTCTCACTCTATTCCTGGCTCCTATTCCCGCCCTGGGTCTATGAATAACACCTCTGAAGTCACATGGTCTTGATCTGCCCCAAGCTCATTAAGTCCTGTGTGTATGTGTGTCTGTGTGCATGTTTTTATGTGTTAAAACATGTATTTCGCCACACGCACCACAGAGGAAATTTGTAATCATACTCCCACTACCTCACTCCCTGTCCGGGCCGCCTCTGTTTTTTAAGACTGCATGTGTGTTTACAGAATATACAGCTCCGGAAAAAATTAAGAGACCACTGCACCTTTTTCATTCCTTTCCAAAAAAGTCAAAAAGGAAGGTTTTGAGTGAGGAACAGAAGGGTTAAAATTAAGAGACCACTGCAAATTGAACGCTTCTGTTCCTCACTCAAAACCTTCCTTTTCGACTTTTTTGGAAAGGAAAGAAAAAGGTGCAGTGGTCTCTTAATTTTTTCCGGAGCTGTACATGTTTCAGAGGGTGATCCATTCGCGATAGGATCGGCGGAATGAACACATCCCAGGTCGGTTAACGATGTTAATTATCCTGGAGGAGTTTAGTTAGTACGTCCCTGACTGTCTGCCTACCTCTCCCTACTAGACTACTACACCCCGGCCATGCTGGGTCTGAAGACGGACCAGGAGGTGCTGGGGGAGCTGGTGAGGACCAGAGCCCCGGCCGTATGGCAGGCCATGGGCCAGCACAATGTCATGTGGACCCTGGTCGTCTCCAGATGGTTCATCTGCCTCTACATAGACGTCCTGCCTGTAGAGGTCAGCACACGCACACGCATGCACGCACACACATACTGCAGAGAGGGGTGGGGAAAGAATGGAAAATGTAGGAGGGGCTTGCTCAGGGTCAGCGAGGGAGTGGGTGGAGAATGTTGGAGGTAGGCGGAGCTCGCAATGACCCCCGACTACTACCCCAATGCTCTGAAAAAAGTGTATGACAGAATGTCTTTTGACGAACGTCACAACATCAGGAAACACTGGTGGGGCGTGCATATTTGCATATTGCCTTCAAGCTTATTTTACAAAATCCGTCCCCATTTTGCACCCTCTCCCTTCGTTTACCCCCAGACGGTTCTGCGAATTTGGGATTGTCTGTTCTACGAGGGTTCTAAGATCCTGTTCCGCGTGGCCCTGACACTGATCCAGAGCCAGCAGGCTGAGGTGCAGCGGGCCGGTTCCCTACCTGATGTCTGCGACAGCTTCAAGCTCATGACCAGTGGGCCTCTCGTAGAGGACTGTCACACATTCATGCAGGTCAGAATCACACACTGTGGTTGTAGCCAGTAGTGAAACACTGCAATCAGAATGTGTGTGTGTGTGTGTGTACAAAGTGTTCTTCCTGATGTAATCCCATAATCCTTTGTGTCTCTACTTTCCCAGAAAATCTTCACAGAACCCGGAAGCCTTTCCATGGCAACCATAACCAAGCTCCGTGAGACGTGTCGAGCCCGCCTCATAGCCGAGGAGTCCTGACCCGGCAGCCATCCTCCAGACCTGCCAATCAAACACACTACACATTCCAGGCTGCGTCCCAATAACCCTAATGGCTTCCTCTTGTTAGTGGTGTGGAAGGAAAGGACACCAGGAAACGAGAGGAAGAGGGTGTTACAGAATTTTTGCACAGACAATTTTGCACTCTTTACTCTGACTACTAGGTAGCTAGACTTGATTGTGGACTACTACTGTATGGAGCCTGTTTGCTATTTAGCCTGACTTGTAGGTCTGCAGACTGATTTGTAGCCTGACTGCAATACTAGTGAATCAGCGTCAGTGTTAAAATACTGACAGTCACAGAGAAGGTAGATGCTGCATTTAATGTGTGTGAGAACACAACCTTGAGTAACCAACAACGCTGCCTAGATTTAGGTACATATGTATATGCTGTATATGACAGGGGGAGTCTATTTTGGTGGAAAAAAGACTACATGAAGATCCTTCATTTAATACATGTTTTAGTCCATGATTGGAGTTAATCGGAGTAGCTCAATGGTGGGATTGATGGAGGATTCCTTGTTTTTAATGTTGCCGACAGAAGCTATTTTTAACTGGAAGAACATATTTTTCTACGACTTCGCCACACATTTGTGATGACAGGTTTGAAGACTTTACATTGACATTTGGGAGTAGATGTGAAGTGTTTGGTACACCTTTGCACATGAATAACAATCGTGTACGTTTTAAAGTTTGGAATTTTATTAGAATCCTCCCTATAACCTCCAGCAGCACAAAACACAAAACGTGAGGTAATACAAAACATTTATCGACCGATACATTTCAGCCACAGAACCACAGGTTCTGGTGCAGTGGTATTCAAATCTGGCCCTCGCTGCCAGTTCCACTCCTATTGTTCATTGTAACCCAGTAATCATGGACTTATTTAGACCTGGGTCACCAGGTGGGCGAGACTGTAATGCTATCGTAATGGACTACTGTATGTTCAAAGGTACTAGCTTGATTTCTTTTTAAATCTAACTGTTAAAGAAGCTAGGGTTAAAGACTCCATATTTTTGCCATCATGTCCATTTTGATTTTTGGTACTTTGAATTTTAACATTTCAAATCTCTGGTGCTAGGGTCTAGAGAGGTCAAGCAGTCAAAGACGCTGCTTGGGTTGGAATCCAGCCAACAGTTCTTTCAGCAAAAACTACTGTCCTATTTTTCTCGACTCTCCTGCCTAATAAAGTATCAAGAATGTATGAAAATACATTTAAAGAAAATGCCTGGAGCTGGAGTTCTTACTGACATACTTGCAGCTCAGAAAGCAGGACACGGGAATTTAAATGTCTTTTATTGACCCCAGCAATACGCATAATAGAAAAATTATCAGAGCGTTCTCTACAAAAATAAAACGACTTGCTGCAATCAATATTAACACACTGGAAGAGGAGTCACAGAACACAACATTAGAATGTCCTGCCTTTAGACGAGCAATTTCTGCCCAGTTCAAAACATCCCTCATTTAACACACTAACGTCAATGCCTCCTACATCCCTGCCTAAGCCAAACAGTTTCTCCCAACAAGGCCTTCTAAACGCTCTCGTGACCCGCAAGACAAACGGGTGAAAACGACGTTCCACCAGGGTGGAGTCACGAGGCTGACATCCACGAGTTTCCCTTTTCGCAGGAGTCGACAAGGGCTCCCAGGTGATGTCACTGAAAAGACGCTGATCCTGAAGGAAAGGAAACAAGGAGGAAAGGAAAGGAAGCCTGCCAGAGTGTGCGTGTTGGGACACACAAGGTGTGTTTGTAGGAATGAACTCTGCCCCTCCATGCAGGTTTGATGCTATATAACTTAATGTCAAATTTACTTTATTTACAAAACGTGTAAGTGTGTGCTACTTTGGACAAGTCAAGACAAGAACGCTGCTTGAAACAGCACAGCCATGGGTGACGGCGGAAGTGGTTTTTTGTTGTCTTTTCCCGGCGGTTGGTTGGCTAGCATGAAGCAAAGGATGAGCGTTCTGAATAATCTTTCGACAGAAAGTAAAAATAAAAGGACACACACACACACACAGGTCTGTCCATTAGTCAGTCAATTGTAGCAGTGGGTGGTTTGAGTGTCTGAAATCACACCCTCATCCCTATCTCGTGGACTACATTTGACCAGTACTCTATAGAGGCGCTGGTTAAAAAAAAAAACAGTGGACAATATAGGAAATAGAATGCCATTAGAGACGCGGCCTGCTGTGTCAAGGGGATCTCAGATGGTCTGGTATCCGGCGTGGCTCCTCTTCCTGCCGATGAGGTACGCAATGAGGACAATGAGGACCAGACCGGCCAGAGCTGCTCCTACGATGATGGGGATCAACATGTTCTCCTGATCTAACTGGCACTCCTCCGCTGCAGGGAGAGATGGGGGGGGGGTAGAGGGAGGGATGAAGGAAGTAGAATGAAGGGCGGAGGGGAGAAAGACAAAAAAATGGGCGCAGGGTAACAGGAGATCTGTGTGTCAGTGTGTTTTACTATACTAGTGAGGACCCAGTGTCTCACTATATTAACCACGGGTAAATCAGGACTAGTGAGGACCCAGTGTCTTACTATAGTAACCGCGGGTAAATCAGGACTAGTGAGGACCCAGTGTCTCACTATATTAACCACGGGTAAATCAGGATTAGTGAGGACCCAGTGTCTTACTATAGTAACCTCGGGTAAATCAGGACTAGTGAGGACCCAGTGTCTTACTATAGTAACCGCGGGTAAATCAGGACTAGTGAGGACCCAGTGTCTTACTA
>JACXGI010010262.1:0-28018 GCA_016801175.1 Esox masquinongy
CCTGTTGTCTTGTTTAGCGCACCTGATCATCATCCAGTCATTTCCCCTCCAGTATATATGTTCCCTCTGCTCCCTCTGTCTTTGTGTGTTATTGTCTCGCTATTCATGAGCACAAGTCAGCCACCGTCATTAAAATATATGAATCAACAGTCATCGTCTCCGCCTTCTGCTTTGTCTCCGTCTGATCTAATCGCTGACACTTTCGTAAATGTTTAACATTTAATTAATTGGGGATTGGTTAATTTGAATATGATGCTGGTTATATTACATACAGTTAGATCCGGATATATTTGGACATTGACACAATTTTCATAATTTTGTCTTTCTACGCCACCACAATTGATTTGAAATCAAACAACCGAGATGCAATTTAAGACTTTCAGCTTTAATTCAAGGGGTTGAACAAAAATATCGTATGAAATGTTTAGGAATTGCAACCATTTTCATACACAGTCCCCTTATTTCAGGGGCTCAAAAGTAATTGGACAAATTAACACAATCATGAATAAAATGTTCATTTTTAATACTTTGTCGAGAATCCTTTGCAGGCAATGAGTGCTTGAAGTACGGAATGCATGGACATCACCAAACGTTGGGTTTCCTCATTTGTGATGCTTTGCCAGGCCTTTACTGCAGCTGTCTTCAGTTTTCTTTGTTCGTGGGTCTTTCTGCCTTAAGTTTTTACTTCAGCAAGTGAAATGCATGCTCGATCAGGTTGAGACCTGGGGGGTAATTCAGAAAGCAGTCATTGCCAGCAAAGGAGTTGAAAAAACAACTCAGCGTTGACTAATTCTGAGCTGTCAAACTCAGAGTTGACGGTTTCAAAAGAGGTGGTAAAAATTAGTTCAGTCAACTCTGAGTTAAGTTAACCCTGAGTAAAGCACATGAACAAGGAGGTAAAAAGCCCTCATCAATGGAACGCAGATAACGTGATTCATCATGGCAACAGGAGAAAAAGGTCTCGGATATTACACAATATTACATGTATGGTTTTTCCTTTTCACTAGTATCCCCATGTGGCAAATGGAAACATCTTTCATATAAATTAAACCCACAACCCCGATCATGTGTACCAAATGTAATCACCCTTAACATCGGTCATTTGATGCAAGAGAAGTAGTGTTCGATGCATTTTTCACAAATTCAAAATTGCTGAAAAAACATTACGCCGATTTAATGGGTCCCAATTGCAAACATGTTCCTTATGAGGAGATGGACTTATCTACCTCTTTTCAAGGCTGTATCTCAAAAGGGGTGAGCATGGTGACCTTGCTAATGTGAAAAACCTCAAAAGCGCCATCGTGTGGTTGATAAAAAAATTCCTGCAGTCATTTTTTCTGTAAGGTCCTTGTCAACATACATACCAAGTATAATTACTTTACCATTATCCTTATAGGAGATGTCTATATTTGTGCAAAACCACGCCCCTGCACATGTTCATCTGTCAATGTTTTTCAACATAATGGCCTGATTGATATAACTTTTGAAGACCATCGTCAATAGATGCCAAATATCAAAGTGCGTGAAGATCGGACATTTGGTGCCAGAGGAGTTAATTTTTTTGTGTTTTTCAAAAAATCCAAAATGGCGGAAAATCCATCATGGCGGACTTTATGGGTCCCAATGGCAAAAATGTTCATCATGAGGAGCTACACCTATGTACCAATTTTCAAGACTCTAGGTCACAAGGGGTGGGCATGGTGAGCTTGCAAAAAGTGCACCTTTGGAGGCATGTGACAGCGCCACTATGAGGCCGATATGCATGCCACTACACCAGAAGTTGCGGTCCTTGGCCCTTTACTACCATAAAATGTGGGCACATTTAAGCCATTTTATCTCATGGGAATTTGCAAAAAACCTGAATAATAATAATAATAATTAAAGCTGCGAGCAGCATTTTGCGGGTTTCAGCATACTACTAGCCAGAGTGCACATTTTTTCCAACTTATATCCATAGTTGCAAGCAATATGACATTTATGGTTTTTCCTTTCCTATAGTGCCCCCATGTGGCCAACTTGAAACATCATTCACACCAAGTAAAATCACAACCCTGATCATGTGTACCAAATGTAATCTCACTGAGTGAAAAAGAACAACAGATTCTGTGTTATGGCTATTATGGCGCCACTGTTCGACCAAACTGAATTAACTTGCATGTTACATTGCAATAGTTTTCAGGACATTCACCTCAATTGGTATTATAATAAAATTTTCTGCATCAGATAAATATGGATACTTCAAAAGTCTGACACTATCAGAACAGTACAACACATTAAGTACCAAACAATGTAACCAGGAAGTTGCTTGAATATTTCAGAATATAATAAATGTACCCTAATCGCATGGTAAATGTAACTGAATGGAAGTTTGTCAGACTTCCCCAGCGCAGAGCATAATAATGATTTCATCTTTTGCTTGTTGTACAATAATGATGGGGTCAGAACAGATAATCATTATAATTTTCAAAGGTATGTTTACTTAAGTATGCATTTTAAAATCAATGATTGAGCAAACTATTTCTTTTAGAATTGTTTAATTTCAATGATCAAAAGATCATTACAGGTGGCAACAATAAAACCAATAACTTTCCAGATTTTCATTTATTTGGAAAATACCCTCCCTATTCTTATTATAAAAATATGTTGACTTTGGTAGGGCATGGGCATAAAGCCCATGTGTAGTTAAATTACAACTCAGATTTCATTTTAATTTAACTGCCATGTCTACAATTAAAAGGTGCAATTGATAATTTTTGCCCTCAGTTAGAAGTGGAATTGTAGAAACAAATGAAAACAGAAATTACTTAATTACTTATGGATTATCTACTGAGGCATGAACACAACACCCTCTTTACCAAAAGCACATTTTTAATAGCTAAAGCATTAGTTATAATGTTCATGTCACCAGAATGATTTAAAACTAACGCTAGCTTAGACTGAGGCTTTTCTAGCGATTACGAGCATAGATTAGCTACCGAGGCTTGAAAGCATGACACCTAAATGGTCATTTCTGAATCTCTAAATGGTCAAATTATTATTAGCTAAACCGTATGTTATAATGTTCAAGTCACCAAAATGATTTTAGATGGAGTAATGCTAGCTTAAACTGAGGTTAGTTAAATATATTTCCGTTAGCTAACATTACTAGCTAGCTAATGTCGATAGCATTTATCGTTAACATTAGCCATTTTTTGACTCTGCTAGGTAGTTTTTTTTTTAATGAAATAATCATGGCAACACTGCATTCCACTAAATATTTGCCAATAGTAGCAAGTCATTGTACAAATGAAAACAGTGGATTAATTAGCTACTGAGCATAGATTAGCTACAGAGGCTGGAATTCATAACACCATATCTAAAATGCAAATTAAAAATAGCTAAACTGTCAGTTATAATGTTCATGTCATCAGAATATTTTTAGATGGAGTAACTAGCCAGACTCCTAAAAAAAGCCACTAGCTGCTAACTAATGAGGCAATATGAATTCCATGTACAGTATTGTGTGTGGCATTGGGGGTTAAAGAGGGACAACAATATATTGTTTTGCTGGATGTTGCACAGTGCCCCATGATTGCAAATTATATTTGTAATTTTACAAACTCTCCTGAGTATTTTGTACAATACATTCACAGCAGTACTGAAGAGTTTTTCTGCAAAAAGTATCCCATGTACATTACAGTGGGGGGATGGAAAATAAGCCTTTACACACTGCATTGTTCCAGGCTAAGACTGGCCCCGGGTTAGCTTAGCCTGTGTTCACACAAGAGTTTGTTAACCCTGGGCTAAGGCTTAAACCTAGGCTAAGGATTCACTTCTGTTCCTTAGCCCTGGGCTAACGGACAAATACGATAATACCATTTTACATTCTATAATAAGCTGCAAATGTTACATTCTCTCTGGCATGCAAATAATGTTACAGTAGCCTACATCACTGACACATGATCAATATTACACTACCACGATTCAATTAACGACTTCATGACATCAACTGATCAAGATGCCCACCCTGTCGGTATTTCCTTGAACAACTTTGTCAAAACTACGCAAAGAAAGAGAAAAACGTTAGTCAACCCTAATTCTTTCGACATATTTGCTGGATTTACATCCAAAGCAAGCTGCAATAACTACTTTGCTAAGATTTAGCAGGTATAATGAAACGACAAAACTTTGCAGAGTGAAAAGACCAAAACAGACGAGGCTGTTGGCAACGGTGCGCGTCACAAGCGTACATAAATTAAGTGAAAGGGCAGGTTTTGTGATTGGACAAAGAACGTTCTATAGTTTTGTTCTTGACCCCGATTCACACTGGTTATTTTGTCACCGTTTTTCTGCGGCTAGCCCTGAAAAGTCGGGGCTAACCCTGCTCCAGAGCATGGCCAGCTAGCCCTAGGCTAAGGGTGGTGCTTTCCCACTTCAAAATATGCAAGTGTGAACACTTGCTTAGCCCTGGGCTTACGAAGCTCTTAGCCCAGGGCTTAGGATGCTCGTAGCTCTAGGCTAAGGTGCCGTGTGAACACGTCTAGTGTGGTTGGATGTATTACATAATCAAGCTCCAAAGCAAATGAGCACAAGCAAATTAAAAACAATAACATCAAAATAGGATTTTTTATATTAGATCATGTTCTCTACATTATCTTACATAAGCTCTAACCATTTCTCCGTGCGCTCCACCTTATAATATTCTTTAACCTATATAAAGCATTATTGAAATTGTAATTTTGTTTCATTTATAATTTCCCCCACATAGTTTTTCATTTGAAAAGGTAGCCTACACAACACAAATTATAGACACACCAAAGACCTTTATTTTGATGGCAACATATGAAAATCAGAAGTGTTATTGTTGCTGACTAATCTCTAATGAAGAGTCTTACTGTTGCTACCGAAGTTAAATAAATAATAGGCCTGCAAGTACAGAGTGGTATAGATGTTTTGATTGGATTTATTAGTGCAATTTGTTTAATGCCAACTCCATTACATGAACCATACACAATCATTTGCATGGATATCGTGGAGGTGGTAACAGCAGGCCACAATCAATGAAGTGCGGTTACTTAATCACAGAATTCGCAAACCCCTCTTCAATTTCGCAGTTCGAAATCGGTACACCCCTATATCCGCATGTCAGTGTATTTTCTAAGTCCATATAGCGTCAATTAAATGACAAAGAAATCCTCCCCTCTTGAAAGTCATTAGCCCCTGGTCAACTTTTGTTACCGGCAGCTACATTTATCTTCTGCGTTGCTGGTTAAAACGAACTATTAGCTGGTTACAGTCCTAACCTGCTTACCTGTCAAGTAGAAACAGGTCAGTAACCAACACAAATGTGTTGGACTGGCATTTGATTTCCAAAGTGGGGCACTTCATCCTACTTACCAATAACGATTAGTAACGTCAGCACCAGAGGCATCGCTAGGATCACAATACATTCGGGGCTTAGCCCACCCTCCCGCCCCGCCCTGGATAGAAAGTACAGGGAAAATATATGTACATGCGGAAAATGTCGATGTACACGCTAGTGGCCTACAAGTCTACATTGTCATAATGCATGATCGGAATGATTGATGAATAGATCTGGGGCTATTTTTTTTTGGTCCGTTTGAGATCCGTGGCTATAGCCCCGGACGCCCAGGGCTAACGACGCCACTGTTCAGCACGATGGACGCATTGCTAATTATTCTAGCATGTATCTAATCCTATGGGCTATTAGGCTATTGTCATTCGACGTAACCATCCCATATTCACAATAACAGTGGAATAAAGCGATTTACCAAGAGGCTTACAACACTAGTAATTACAGAAACATGAATACATGGTGAATGAAACCATCAAGGATGTACAGTACCATGCAGTATGACAGGAAGCACCAACAGAAATAGACATCGCAAAGCCGACATCAATGACATTACAGGTACCAAAGAAATAAGAACGTACACACAACAACAATATTCCTTCAACGCTGTAAGCCAGGTGTACTTTTCGTAGTTGATCGATTGAAAGTGCCACACAAATCCTGCCCTGACTGGGACAGGGCTGCAAGGATCTTCGCAATTTCCATGTTTTCTCGAAAAAGGCTTTGCCAGTAAATCTGCCAACAAATCCATATCTTCTCCTCCATTGTGCGTTATAAAACAGGGCTCAGTACAAATCTAAACAACAAATCTAACGCAAAGCACTACATCTAACAATCTAAACCTTACTAAAGAAAGTTAAAATAAATCTTAGATGTTCCTACATTACGTCCTAACTAGTTTTATCTCAGTTAGGTAGCTGGCTCTCTGATCACACCACCTGAAAAATGCACACGCAGGCAAGCTAGAAGACTGCTATGTGCCAAAGGACAGGCTCATTATGGCGAACTCGCAATCTGATTGGTTGGAGAATATGACAATCAACAACCTCCTCCCCATTTGCTTCAACAGAAGATGGGATTAACTCAAAATTCTATAGGTCTCAGGATAGATTTTCATCCAGAGACAGCACGTGGAAAATCTGATTGGATAAAAGCTCTGATTTATCTGAGCTACACTGGAAACAGCACAACCAAGGGAGAGAAAAGCAATGAAACTACGTCAGTAGACTGATGGGAATGAACTTTGTAAAATACATCTAGCGTTAATGAAAATATATATTAAATTGTAAAAATATAATTTTCTGATTCTGATATCACTAGGCCAGTAAAAAAGGCCTCTGGTCAGCAGCAGTTTCGAAAAATATATTCTTGTATACCAAATAATTACTTTATCAAGTCGTCAATGTTTTGTAATTATTAGAGACATAAAATGTTAACGTGTCATTAATTACCATTTCTGAAATTTCCGACGTAGTTAAAAAATACAACCCCATTCCCAATTATCGTCTACCTTAATATTTTGTTCAATTGCATTATATTTCGTTTTTATTGATGTTGCAAATGACAGACTAGAGCGTTTTACCTACCTTACTTGCCTTCCGGTAAAGAAAAACGACTGATCAACTTAACATTACATGATGTCTGGTCTGCCGCACATGTGGTATTTCACGATTTGCAAGTTGTCTGCTAAAGATTGTTTATCAAACAAAGTCAGATACAGGTGACAAGATGAGTGACTCAGAGACAGGAAAGTAATCGAGATTTGAACTTCCGGTCAGATTGGTGAATTGTCTTGTTCAACCATCTTTGATCGCAGAGACATTTGGTCCCAGAATTCAGTGGAATGAAAACACAAATGGCTGCGCACGTAAGCAGTAATTAGCCAAACAAGCTCAACATAACCTTCATAAAGGTGTTTTTCACTGATCGTATTTGTCCATTACTAAATATGCAAGAATCGGAATTCATTATTTTTCACCATCTTTAGTGACATAGTGAATAATCACGTCAATAAAGGCATTATTAACACACAAACCATTGTCTGCTGATTAGCATATGTTTTATTGATAAGACAAGTGGAGTGATCCTCAGGAAAATAACACATCTTAGAAGGGTGCTCAATAAATATTCAGTATACTCTAACAGTACTACTGCCCTAAATAGTTTCAAAATATAATTTTAACCAGTTGAAATCAGAATACTGCTCCATATCTAATAAGCAACTTGGTGTTTATGGGCTGCTGTGGTGGCAATTTTTGTTGTCATAATATACAATTCTGGAATTGTCAGTGCATACTGAAATAATGTGCATTAAGAAATCATGCTGAGCGGCCTTCAGTGATATTTTAAAATGTACTTGTGAAAAGGTTTAAATCTGTCATTTGATAGCGCAACCATGTCGTTGATAAAAAAATCTTTGCAGTCATTATTGTCGTATCATCTTTGTTAACATACACACGAAGTAGAATCATAATACCATTATCCTTATAGGAGATGTGTCTATATATGTGCAAAACCATGCCCCTGCACATGTTCATCTGTCAATGGCGGCCATATTTTTTAACATACTGGCCTGATTGATATAACTTTTGAAGACCATCGTCCATAGATGCCAAATATCAAAGTGCGTGAAGATCGGACATTTGTTGCCAGAGAAGTTTATTTTTTAGTGTTTTTCCCCAATTCAAAATGGCCGCCAAACCATTAAAGCGAAGTTAATGAGTCCCAATGGCAAATATGTTCCTTGTGAGGAGGTGGACTTATCTACCTCTTTTCATGGCTGTATCTCAAATGGAGTGAGTATGGTGACCTTGCTAATGTGAAAAACCTCAATAGCGCCACCATGTGGTTGATAAAATAATCCTTGCAGTCATTTTTTCTGTATGGTCCTTGTCAACATACGTACCAAGTAGAATTATTATACCATTATCCTTGTAGGCGATGTGTCTATATATGTGCAAAACCACACCCCCTCACATGTTCATTGGTCAATAGTATCCATGTTTTTTGACATAATGGTCTGGCTGATATAAATTTTGAAGA
This sequence comes from Esox masquinongy, assembly GCA_016801175.1. Classification (NCBI taxonomy): domain Eukaryota; kingdom Metazoa; phylum Chordata; class Actinopteri; order Esociformes; family Esocidae; genus Esox; species Esox masquinongy. The sequence goes on from JACXGI010010262.1 coordinate 8,396, forward strand.
CCATGGTCCCTAGATGCCAAATTTCAAAGTATGTGAAGATCGGACATTTGGTGCCAGAGGAGTTAATTTTTTTGTGTTTTTCAAAAAATCCAAAATGGCAGAAAATCCATCATGGCGGACTTTATGGGTCCCAATGGCAAAAATGTTCATCATGAGGAGGTACACCTATTTACCAATTTTTAAGACTCTAGGTCACAAGGGGTGGGCATCGTGAGCTTGCAAAAAGTGCAAATTTGGAGGCTTGTGACAGCGCCACCATGAGGCCGACATGCATGCCACTGCACCAGAAGTTGTGGCCCTTTACTACCGTAAAAATTTGGGCCCCTTTAAGCCATTTAATCTCATGGAAATTAGCAAAAAACACCCTTTTTTTCCGGAATAATAATAATAATAATAATGAACCGGAACAAATACAATAGGGTTTCACCAGTGAACTGCTGTAACCCTAATAATAATGAACCGGAACAAACACAATAGGGTTTCACCAGTGAACTGCTGAAACCCTAATAATAATGAACCGGAACAAACACAGTAGGGTTTCACCAGTGAACTGCTGAAACCCTAATGAACCGGAACAAACACAAAACTGTGAGTCTGGAAGTGCGTGCTCCGATGCTCTGGTAGTGTCAACCAGACAGCAGTAGCGGTATGAATAGACCATAACCTTGGTGGCTGTAGTCTTTGATGTTCCGTGCTTTCCTTAGGCATCGTGTATGGTAGATGGCTTGCATGGAGGGGATATGGCATCCGATGACACACTCCGCAGACCTCACCACCCTCTGGAGGGACTTGCGATTGGAGCGGCTGCCGTACCAGGCAGTTATGCAGCCTGAGAGGATGCTCTCAATGGTGGACCTGTAGAAGTTGGTGAGAGTTTTTACAGACATGTCAAACTTCTTGAGTCTCAGGAAGTGTAGTTGCTTTTGAGCAGTTTTCACTGCCGAGTTCGCTTGCCTGGACGAAGTGAGGTCATCTATTTATGCAGGTGCAGCCTAACAGGCACCAAACGTACTTGGCAGCAACTGAAGATGAAAAAAATATATATACTTCAGAAAGGAAAAGTATAATATCAGTATAAGCAATTGTGATGCTATTTAGCCTCCCCTACCTAATTAGACACCTTTCAGTGGCTACATGCAACATTTATTTAAGTAGTTAGTGAAATTTTCTGAGCAAAAAATAAGTACAATTCTTGAAAAAAGTAGTATTATTTGTTGGCCTATCTGCACATTTATGCTGTGGAAAGACGTCCTATTCACATAATCTCCTCCATTTACTGAAGGAGCTGTGATAGGACTATGAGTGTCATCTATGCAGCCAATCACCGCTGGAAATCCTAAAATATTAACTGATTTGTGCTTCAAGTCTCAAAGCTTCATACTAAATAAATTGATTACTGCTTAGACTGATACCTGCAATTCTGTGGACTTCTTTTTTGATGAGTCTTGTGGGTCTGTGACTTAGGAACACTACTAAAGTGTACAGAACACGTTTCAGTGCAAGAGTCACATCTCTGACAGCCCGACAGAGATGGTTGCCTTAGACATATGCTCAGCGTCACCGATGTTATGCAGAAAACTGCAACACAAGAATTTGTTCCGAACTGAGAGCATGTCCAACATGTATCATAGGAATGATATGTGGGCTGAGAACATTTCTCAGATAAATGATCGATTGTGCAGGAAAACGGTAATTCTCAAACAGATAATCATTAGGGAATGATAAAACATCCAAGCGGGGTCTGATCACTCTCTCCCGACTGAGATTTCTGCGGAGTATTTGTGTTCTACTGGCTTTTCAAGAAATGGACAAGCCCTGTCTGACACATTCAGATGGCAGGTTTCAGTGAAAGTGTAGGACAAACTCAGAGTTAGTTGGATAAAACCTGCTAGCGATCAGGTTAGCTTCACGGAGTATGTTGCCGTAGTAACTGACTCAGAGAAACACTGAACTGGTTCTTTGAAACCGTAAACCCAGTTTCCATCAACTCTGAGTCAACTAACTCTAGGTTTTCACTAAACCTGCTTTCTGAAATACCCCCCCTTGTGATTGACTCAGCCATTGCAGAATATTCCACTTTGCCTTAAAAAAACTCCTGGGTTGCATTTGCAGTATGTTTTGGGTCATTGTCCATCTGTAAAGTCAAGCACTGTCCAACAACTTTTGCTGAATTTGGCTGAATCTGAGCAGACAATATATCCCTATACACTTCAGAATTCATCTGGCTGCTTCTGTCTTCTGTCACATCATCAATAAACAAGTGACCCAGTACCATTGGAAGCCATGCATGTCCACGCCATCACACTGCCTTCACCATGTTTTACAGATGATGTGGTATGCTTCGGACCATGAGCGGTTCCAATCCTTATCCATGCTTTTTTCTTCCCATCATTCTGGTACAGGTTTATCTTAGTTTCATCTGTCCAAAGAATGCTGTTCCAGAACTGGGCTGGCTTTTTTAAGATGTGTTTTGCCAAAGTCTAATCTGGCCTCTCTATTCTTGAGGCTTATGAATGGTTTGCACCTTGTGGTGAACCCTCTGTATTTGCTCTTGTGAAGTCTTCTCTTTATGGAAGACTTGGATAATGATATGCCTACCTCCTGGAGAGTGTTCTTCCCTTGGCTGGATGTTGTGAAGGGGTTTTTCTTAACCGTGAAAAGAATCCTACAATCATCCACCACTTTTGTCTTCCGTGGACGTTCAGCCCTTTTTATGTTGCAGAGCTCACCAGCGCGTTCTTTTTTTCTCAGAATATAGCAAACTGTTGATTTTGACACTCCTAATGTTCCTGCTAACTCTCTGATGGATTTTTTTTGCAGGGGTGGCCTGTTTCATTTGCATTGAGAGTTCCTTTGACCACATGTTGTGGGCACAGGCGGAAATCCCAGGGGGGGACACGACCCCCCCATCCTGGGGAAAACTATGATTTGTCCCCCCCAATATATCACTGTAAGAATAACTATGTAATTTCAATAATATTAATATGACGCAATGAAAGCACCTGTGCTGATTATCAACGCTTAATAGCGCGTTTTTAAGTTTCAAAAGATCGCGACCCCTTCACCTCACAATGATTTGATCCACTGCCCCCCCAGCCCTGAGTAACATCACATCATGCAGGTACAGTGCATGGGTGGGAATCTGACAGAGTCGGTTGTTGGTGGCTGACTTTCAGTAAGTAGTTCAAACAAAGGATATGTTATACACAGAGTTGGGGAGTAATGGATTACAAGTAATTACAAGTAATCCATTACATGTAACGGATTACAAAAAAACAGTAACTGTAATCCGTTACGTTACCAACAGAAATATTGTAATCGGATTACAGATATTTTTGAAAAAAATTATGATTACTTTTGGATTACTTTAATTGAAAAAGAATAGGTGCGCAAAATAATTATGACACGTTGTATGTTTGAGTTTATTATTTAATGTTATAAAAACATTGTTATTTGAACCAAAATACGCCTCAGTGGTGTGTGATCATCATGTGCGCAAAGGTGGACGCGCAAAACCAGTTCAGTGACGGAGGAAGCGCTAGTTTAAATTACTCCGGTTTTGGTTGGTTGGATGGCTGGTAAAAACAGAGTATATCTTCAATAATATTAGCCAGAGGCGTCGCTAAGATCACAATTCATTCGGGGCTTAGCCCACCCTCCTGCCCCACTCGGGACAGAAAGTACAGGGTTTGAATGTACATGCGGAAAATGTCGATGTACACGCTAGCGGCCTACACGTCTACATTGTCATAATGCGCGATCGGAATTACAGATGAATAGATCAGGGGCTATTTTTCTATTATTATTTTTTGGTCCGTTTGAGATCCGGGGCTATTCATAAAAGATCCGGGGCGCCCAGGGCTAACTACGCCACTGATATTAGCTGAGTCATATAAAATGTTATTTAGTTATCTACTGGACACATAATTCTCAGAATAATGATAGGCAATAGGCCTACCTGGTGTTATATCTTTTTCAAGTTTCAAGGTTTATTTGTCAAATGCACCGAACACAGCCAGGACGAAATGCACCGAAGAACTGAATTGTTTAATAGATTAGGCAACTATTTGTTAGATAGCTGTAACGTGGCGCTGCCTTCAAGATGAAACATTATATGGAATTTACCACAACATTTGAGGAGAAATGGTGTGTTAGGAAGCACTCTGCCAAAGGATGACTGTTTACATTTGACGCGGCCACATCAACTCCATCCATACAGGTAGGCCATGTTATTCTGCTTGCTTTGCATCTCTGAAGATTGTGTTCATTGGTTGTCATTGGCTGCTGACGTCATTTACCTTAAGCGAAGAGTGCTGGTTTATAATCACTATTTCTTTCATTTGCGTTTTGAAAATCCATCACTGGTGGCCATAATAATCGCAGGTTACGTTAGTGTGGGAAAATCTTGTTTCTATGCGGGTGTTCACGATTGCAAACGTGCATTCGCGTGCCGGGGGTTTCTGCAACATTTTGACAATGTTGAGCAAATCATCAGACTACTGCAGATTTAGTTCATGCGCGAAAAGCTACGGATATCTTAATTTTTATATACAACAATGTCAATACCCTTTTCGAGTAATTGCCATTTATTTTTCAACAATGTTTTGAAGCAATTAAAAACATGAATAAAACACCAATAACAGAACAGGCTTAAGCGTCATTAGATTTTGGGTTATATTCAGATAAAAAGTCAGATTCTGGAAGATCAAGGTTTATTGGATTAATTGGAATGACTGAATATCTGACAGACCTTTAGCGTGTAATGTAGAGATGTAGCCCAATCATATTGAAGTAGAAAGCAATGGTTTAGAAACCCATTTCCAAAGGCACTGTAGCCTACACAACCCATAAGGTAAAATGCGAATTCCGTTTTTGGCCAGGTATGTAAACTCTAACATTGATTGATCCCGCAAAAGGTGTTCAGTTGGTTATAGGCTATTCCTATTTGTTTTCCAATGCCTCTCAAAATGAAAGTAATCTAAAAGTAATTCAAAGTAATCAGATTACGTTACTGAGTTTGAGTAATCAAAAAGTTACGTTACTGATTACAAATATGGACAGGTAACTAGTAACTGTAACGGATTATATTTAAAAAGTAACCTATCCAACCCTGGTTATACATTTCTTTACTTCTACCACTCAATACAATTAAACACACAACCGTCACCAGCCTTCATTTTCACTGCATTGAAATCCACACCCCGGGATTTCTGCCTATGCGAGTCAGTGTTTTTTACTTAGGAAAAGGCTCAGTGTACAATTTCATCTGTGTTTATCATTACAATCAAAAATCAACTACAACATTAATATTTTAGACCTACTGTGTCCATTTATCGGTTACAAACATTTCTTTATAATGCTATTGTCTTGATCTATTTTTCTTTGCGAACATAAAACTAACAGCATATTTCCGCTGCCAGTCGTTCAAATGAACGAAACAACCGTTCAATTAATGATAAAATTGACCAAGTCAGCAGGGGCGACAATCTGACATCAACATTGGAGGGGACAATTACATTAAATAAAGAATGATTACTTTAAAAGTCACATCACAACCCAACATACAATTTTAACCCAACCGTAATAGTGATCCATGAGTGATCCATGTGTGATGAAAGACACAGTACTCCAACTCGATATCAATTATGGATTTAATATGCGCGCTACTGAACCATCACAGGTATCGCCGTACTTCCCACTCGTTGCCGCAAACTTTTTACTCTACCTCTTACATCTGTGAAGTTTTCCTGCTCTACGAGCGAACAAACCAACATTTTGCCCGACTGTCCCGCCTAGTGTAAGAAATGTAATGGCTATCTACACAACAAGGTCGCACAACTATAAATGCTGAGCCATCTCTGTACACCCGCACATGACATTAACAATGCAGACCCGCAGAAATATAAACTAAGCTTCAGTCATTCACAAGTCTTTTTTACTTAGGCAAGGACAGCGGCTCCATGCTTGTTTTCATCTGGGTTTTTTTCATGACATCAGTAATCAACAAACTATATTAATTATTATAGTCTGCGTTCAATTATCAGTTATAAACATGCCTTTATGAAGTTCCTCCCTTGATCTATTTTTCTCTGCGAATGTACATAGACATTGATCGGAGAACTGAGCTAGAGGACCGGGTATGAAGTAAGTGATGCATGTTGCAGAAATCCACTGCCAAACGTTCGAATGAACGATACAATTGAACGAGTCACTAGAAGAAAAGGACTCATGAGTCCCGAGTCACTAAAACAATTTGTTCAAAACGAACAAATCGTTCGTGAACTGCACATCACTAACGTAGTAAGCCTGTCACTAGCTAACTAGTTAGTTAGCAATGTCTGTGTACCGTTGTTAATTTTAATTGAGGTATTTGTAAATTTAGTATATAGAGGTGTTGTATTTATATATTTACGAAGAAAACAAATGTATCAACATTTTCAGATTTAACGGGGGTATTTCAGAAAGCAGGGTTAACACTGAGTTGAAACCACAACTCTGGGTTGACTGACTCTGAGCTGTCAAACGCAGAGTTGACAGTTTCAGAACAGGTGGTATTAGTTCAGTCAACTCTGAGTTAAGTTAACCTTGAGTAAAGCACGTGCACGAGGAGATAAAAAGCCCTCATCAGTGGAATGCAGATAACGTGATCCACCATGGCAACAGGAGACAAAAAGACTTGAACCGCCTATTTCTCCCCAGTGGAATTAGAAATATTAATGACCGCTTATGCGGAATACTAACCGATATTTAAGAATAAAAGCAATACCATTGCAGCAGCAAGAGAACGTGAGTTGACGTGGCAGAAAATTGCTGACCGAGTCAATGCATGACTATTACTTGGGAAAAAAAGAACGTTTTCATGTTAAGTGTCCTACTTACTCAACATTTATGTGAGTGTGCGCGTGCGCACATTTTCCATATTCATTTAGGTGCAACCCAACACGCGCCAAACACCCTTGGCAGCAACTGAAGATGAAATACAATAATATACTTCAAACCGGTAAGGTATAATTGCAATGCAAGCAATTGTGATGTTGTTAAGCCTCATTATACAGCATTCAGTGGCTACATTTACTTAGCAAAACGTTTTTTAATCGTCAGCCATCTCCACACTGCCAGTATTTACTTTTGTCCATTTGAAAGTAACTACTCATAATACATACGAGTCTCAATGTGTGCTTACTGGACATTTTCAAATTTGACATCCATTATAGCCAATAGGAAAAAGGCTGTGGCACGAAAACAGGTGGGTGTCCACCACCACCACTATCAGAGGCTGAAGAGATGGCCCTCAGTCACAACAGTGGGCGACCTATTGCTGAGGGCATATCTGGAGGAACCTTGTCCGACCCAACCTCCCCCCAGGACACAAGGGCCTAAGTAACAGGTTAGGTATACAAATTACTGATATGTACATTCATCCTTTTTCCATTCTAAGCTCAGTGACACCCACCCACCCATTCGAAACACAAGTTGACACACTGATATTCTTGTAACAGAATAATTTGTTGTGACTGCTGTAACCTTTAGATTCTTAGTAGTTAATCAATGTTAGGGTGCCTCAAAATTATGTATTTGAAGAATTGTGATGTGATTTTTCTGGGTAAATTTCTCAGTCAACTGTGTAATCTTCACCTTTTATCATTTACTAATGGTATAATCACTCGGGTAGAGCCTTCTGTCATAACACACCTCCATGCAGTTGTATATACTCTTAATACTCCCCATATGGTTCATAATGGATTTGAGTAGAACACAAAATTGTTTAATTTTCATTACAGGATGATGATGAAGACACCTTGTCAGCTACCAGAGAGGGAACATACAGAGAGGCTCACTGAGGTTCGCTCCTTAAATCACATCTAGCAGTTGATAATAGTGTTGCACCAGAATAATACTTGCACCTTATTCCCTAACAGAGCAATGCTGGAAATGACAATGGAGAAGAGTTTCCGTCCACTTCTACACCACAACTTGCCTCTGTAAGATAGTGTTTTGCACTGGCCTATGACAGACAATGAACCGAAGTAGATCTTGCACTAAAATGTAATGTCGCTTTTTGTGTTCCTACAGCTCCCTGTGAAACAGCTGTACAAGGTGTACCAACAGAAACAAATAGAGAAATATGATTTGGAAATGGACCACATAAGACTTCAAACACAGAAGACAAAATTAGAAATACAACTGCTGGAACATCAGTTACAGATGGGTGAGGTGCCCACAGGTGGATGATTTTGCTTGTTTGAACAACAAAAAATTGTAACTAATGTACTGCATTGTCACTTGCAGGGAATAAAGAACACTCCATGAAATGAATGGCGTATTGTTTTTTAATGACACTGGGGAAGTGATGGGTCAATTAGAAATGACAGTGGCATATAGTTTCTCTGACTGCTCGCCCATCTCGTGCATCAGCGGGGTGGTCCAGATCGTCATCTACATCATTGACTTCTTGAGGAGGACATTGTTCTCCTCTAATTGTGGCAATGTTGTGGAGGATCACACATGCCACAATAATGTCACATGCCCTTTCTGGAGTGACTGAGTCTACGAAGGCACTGGGACCGGGCCTTGAGCATCCCAATGGTCATCTCCATCCTGGCTCGTGTCCTGCAGTGAGCCAAGTTGTAACGTTGCTGCAGGCCGGGCTAAGGATTAGGGTAAGGGGTGAGCAAGTAGGGCTGGCAGGGATACCCTCTGTCACCAATGGCACTTTTCCACTGCATAGTACCGACTCGACTCTACTCGCCTCGCCTCTACCCGCTTGGGGAGCTTTTCCACTGCATGGTACCAGCTCGCCTCGACTCGGCTCGAGGCCAAAAGTTGGGATAGTACCTGGTACCAGATACTTTTTTCAGTACCTGCTTCGTCGAGGTTCCAAGCGAGCTGAGGCGATACCAAAAGGTGACGTGGAAACACAGTAGACTACTGATTGGACAAGAGTGACTCAAGGCATGCAGCAAAGCAAAACAAGCTGTTCTGCTGTTAGCTGTCCAGTGTCAGATACGAGAACGGCGCGTCTTTGCGGATCTGTCCCAGGAGTCCTTGCATTGAAATGGGTTAATTTCAGTGTCACTGCATAGGACCAGACTCGTAATTTGAGCCATCGTATTTCCCCAAAACTCCTCTTGGTTTGGACGTATGTACTGGCGTTGAAATCAACTCGTTATCCCCATGAGAGACCCACAAATATGTGCTGTTTTAGTAGCCTACAAAAGGACCTTGCTTTTTTCTATAGGCTATCTGGCATACATTGCACTGGTCAAAATAGCAATGTCAAGCCAAACAGAAGCAGCCTACCAATCTTTCTAACTATTTTTGCAGTCTGTAATGTATTAAGACTACTCACACATGCTTCCTCACTACTACCGGTATAAACGCTGCCTTGTTTACAGTAGGCTATTCTTGAGTCAGTCGGCGTGGTATTATAGCCGGCGATTATTTATACCTTTTAATCGCAATGGAGGGGTTATGTAGGTTTTTTTCAAATGTGTTGGTGTTGAGTTGTAAGGTGTATACACTTAAATCTAACAGAACGTTGCAGTTACGTCATCTTTTAAACTGCAGGGCGATAATTCTATTCTGCATTTTCACAGTTTTTCAAACAGGGTCTGTGACCATGTTATCCAGATTTAGTTTACTTTTGATTTGTCACTTTACGTTCAAAGCTTGTCAATTTAAAAGAAAATTGATGGAGTTCATTCAATAGATTTTTCTGTTTACTGCAGGGTTTACGTTAGCCAGCAAATCCTGGCTTTTCGCCGGTATCAAATGATACAAATTATATAAATGATATGATATCTCCATTAATGTTCCTGTGTGTGTTGCGTTGGAGGAGGCGCTACGTAAGTTTTCCAGTGATGTCACTATGGGCGGGTACAGGTTACTATCTGCAGTGGAAAACCAACCAAGTCGAGCCATGTAGAGCCGAGTCGAGTTGGTACCATGCAGTGGAAAAGCTCCCAAAGCGGGTAGAGTCGAGGCGAGGCGAGTAGAGTCGAGCCGGTACCATGCAGTGGAAAGGTGCCACAAGCAGGTGACCGTTGAACTTTCCTAAGTGAGACAAGGATAGAGTTAAAATTAATTGCAATAGGAGAAAACAGAATATTAATCATGATAGGATACGGCCATATATCAACTCACCACGGCAAACCTAGCGCTCAGTATAGACTCACGTAAAATCCGCGAGTCATGCACAGACCCAGGCCACTTTGCTTCCACGTTGCTGATGATGTGGGCTGCATCACATATGATCTTCACAGTGCAGAATAGTAATTAGCTGCATTGTGAATTATTTTCCATTTGGAATGCTGAAGTTTACTATTCAGGCCTACCTGCACATTAATGCTGTGGATTACTATTGATATAATCTCTTTCATTTACTGAAGGAGCTGTGATAGGAATGTGAGTGCCATCTATGCAGCCAATCACACCTGGAAAACCTGGAATATATGAAATTAACTAATTAGTGCTTCAAGTCTCAATCGTAAGACAAAATGAATTATTGCTGTGACTGACACCTTCAATTCTGTGGAATTCTTATTTGATGGCTCTTGTCGGTCTGTGACTTGGGAACACCACAAAACTATACAGTAACCGTTTCAGCGCAAGCGTCACATTTCTGACAGCCTGACAGACAGTTTGGAAATATTCTCAGCGTCACGATGTTATATAAAAAACTCACGTTGGCAAAAAAACAAAGTGCAACACAAAGTATTTGCTCCGAACTGAGAGCATGTCCACGTTGTGTCATATGAGCGATATGGGGGCTGAGAATATTGTTCAGATAAATGATGGATTGTGCAGAAAAACGGTAACGCTCGAAGATATTCTTCAGGGAATGATAGGTCATCCAAACGGGGTCTGATCACTCTCTCCCGACAGAGATTTCTGCGGAGTATTTGTGCTTCAAAATCAACTGGCTCTTCGAGAAAAGGACACGCCCTGTCTGACACATTCAGGTGGCGGGTTTCAGTGAAAGAGTAGGACAAACTCAGGGTTAGTTGGATAAAACCTGCTAGCGAGCAGGTTAGCTTCACGGAGTATGTTGCCGTAGTAACTGACTCAGAGTAACGCTGAATTGGCTCTTTGAAACCGTAAACCCAGAGTTTCCCTCAACTCTGAGTTTTCACTAAATCCGGTTTCTGAAATACCCCCAACGTCTGGGCTTCTGTGACGGTAAGTGAAGCTACACACAGTAACATTATTAATGGATAACTTTTGTTGTGGCTAGCTAGCAATGACGGTTTTGGGTACCTAGCTGACTAGCTCACTATGAAGCTGGCTAGCAATCTCAATATATTCAGTCTATAGAGCTGGTAAAAACAGGTAACTAATGATAATGACATACCTACTGATGATGGTATATCTACCTAGCTGGGGTCAATGACAGTATGGCCAGACTATTCCTACATGCAAGTGTGTAGTAGCTAACTAATGATACCACAACATGCTGTACATTAGCTGCCTAGTCTGGCCTACAAGTTGAAGCCTGAAGCTGAAATTTAAATCTAAAGAAGTGTTGACATCAAAACTTATTTGATCTATTTGTACAGATGTGCACATTTCATTCAAATCCAATTGCTACTATTCTGCCTGACTGTTTGTGGACAGATGCTCCCAGTAGATGCCTGTACATTTAGGCTATGGAAAGATTTCCGATTGACATAGTCTGCATCCACAGGTCCAGATGGAGACTGGCATGCACAAGCGTCCAGTCTATTGTGCCTATAACATTGGGGAAGCCTGAAAAAGAGGATTACGTTATTACAGAGGCTTGTCAACCTGTAGGCTACTTTACATTTATTTTAATGGTCACATACCTGCAATTGAATAAAATGCCTCCTTTGTGTTTCAAGATGACCAGGGAAAGTGATGAAAATATTCTGGTACTACTTTAGTGCATGGCATACCCTTATATCCTGGCATGCAGTTGCCTTCGTAAGACCTTCTGCATCACCAACACTGTACAAGAATGTCCCACATGCAAAGAAACGCAGAGCTATGCTGACAGACTGAACAGTGGTCAAGGCTTGGCTACATTGAGGGTGTTTCTTTATGTGTGGTTCCAGGAGACTGCATAGGTAAACTCTGCTGGGCCTACTGAACCTGTACCTCTCCCACAGATACTCATCAGGGAAGCCCAGTGGAGAACTTCTGTCTCTGAAGACCCTTGGGGCTGGTGGTGTAAACACTGTAGAATCTGAGCACCTTCATCCACAGGGTTGTTGAGGAATGGACATGCCATATTTGGCTGCAACTGGCTGATCTTTAGATGCACTGCTTATATAGGCTAAATCTCAAATCGCGTACTTGCATACTGTATAGTATGCCAGATTAGTATGCGAGAAGATTAGTATATCTCAAACCATTGTATGCAGGAAATAGTATGTCAATGGTCTACTATTTCTGGTGGATTTTCAAATTATGCACCCATTCATGCTTGTTGGGGTAATGTAGACCACAACTACTTGCGCAGTGAAAGTGGAGGGGTTTTCACGATTCTCTCGTCTTTTCACCTGACGAAAAAGTCAGTTTTCATCACCTATATTGATAGTTACTACATCAATGTCGAACGTTGTTGTGCCCTGAAATGAAATAGCTTTGGCAGTGTAAAGTTTGTCTTCAGTCTCGCTAGCAATTGCTCAATTGTCATGACTATTCCAAGCAATAAGATACTAGTATTACTGGCTTATAAGCATTTAAAACGGCCAGTGGCAAAAGCCATACAGTTCATAGGTGCTATTTGTGGTGGATGTAAACTTCATAAGAAATGTTAGTCAGTTTAACACAATGCTTAATGGTGTCAAGCAAAATACTCAAACTTGGCGTGATGTTAATGCGCAACAAAATGTAATGTTGAGACACCATATTATGACAATGTATGTCCCAATCATTCCCAATACTGGCATACTAGCTTACTATATACTGAACAGTACATATTTTACCATCAGCTGCGAAGTACTTGTACTTGTAGTACGTAGTATGCGATTTGAGATTCAGCCATAGTCTAGGCCTATGTCAATTAATTATTGGCTTTTGAAGACAGTAAAAGTGGTCAGACATGCTTTTCTTAACTTGTTTATTTTTATTGATATGCTCTTTGGAACTAATTTAAACATGTCTATTCATGCTTGATCACAATGACAGAAAAAAGTCTGAATGTATGTTTCCAAACACGGACAGGACAAAAGTGCTGCGAGCGTGAAAATACATGTTTTTTTGGGATTCAGTTTCCGCCTGTTGGACATTCCTTGAAACACAGCTAAATTAAGCTTGACAGTTAGTCTGCGAGGGAGCAGGTTAGTTCAGATGTATAAGTTACCTTACCTGATACATCTGATACAAGTTACCTGTTACATTTGATACATTCCAAACCCCTTTACCTCTTCTGTAATATCAATTTTAATCACCAGTGATCAACCACCAGCTAACAGCCACTTTTACAATTTATTTTTCTCAATTTTCAACTTTAGGCTTCAACTTGTAGGTCAGACTTGGCAGCTAATGCACAGCATGTTGTGGTATCATTAGTTAGCTACTACACACTTGCATGTAAGAATAGTCTGGCCATATTGACATTGACCCTAGGTAGCTAGATATACCATCATCATCAGGGGGTATATCATTTTCATTCGTTTTCATTAGTTACCTGCTCTTATCAGCTATATACAGCTCTGGAAAAAATTAAGATATTACTGCACCTTTTTCTTTCCTTCCCAAAACGTTGAAAAGGAAAGTTTTGCATGAGGAACAGAAGCGTTCAATTTGCAGTGGTCTCTTAATTTTAACCCTTCTGTTCCTTACTCAAACCTTCCTTTTTGACTTTTTTGGAAAGGAAAGAATAAGGTGATGTGGTCTCAATTTTTTCCGGAGCTGTATACAGTACTGAATATATTGAGTTTGCTGGCCAGCTTCAAAGTGGGCTAGTCAGCTAGGTGCCTAAAAGCATAATTACTTGCTGGCTACAACAAAAGTTAGCCATTAATGTTACTGTGTGTAACTTCACTTACCGTCACAGAAGCCCAGACGTTACGTCTGAAAATGTGGATACATTTGTTTTCTTCGTAAATATGTAAATACAACTCCTCTATATACTAAATTTCCGTATACCTGAATTAAAATTAACAACAGTACACAGAGTTTGCTAACTAGTTAGATGGTAACAGGCTTCCTACGCTTATGACTAGATCGTGCGTCTAATTTTGAAACCCTTTCTGCGCTGCAGGCGCGCGCAGACGCACACAGCTTGTGATCTGCTGAAGGTTAAGGACATAAGACCACAACAACTCCGTAAAACCAAAATTAAGGGATTTTTCAATAGTCCAATGAGACTTTTGAAATTCATGGATAATTTAAGTAACGAACAATGGGTAAACTCAATGCATCCCTTAAAATGTCCTTATATAGACTATTAAGGGTTCCACCTTAAAACCAAAATTAAGGCATTTTTCAGTGGTCTAAATTAGATTTTTTAAATGAATGGATTTAATTTTATAAATTAAGGACCCATTAATTCATATTAAGGTATTTTGTATGATTTCAGGGATTGTTTAAGGCAATATTAACGGCATTTTAAGGGATTCAAGTTTCATAGTGGAACTAGCTGGTCTTTGGTGAAATGCCTGCTGCATACTTTAGATTCGACTGTAATAGTGAAGTGGTCCCGGCGTATTCCCAGACAGCAGGTGACTCCACGGCGGTTCCGGCGTTGTTATGGCAAATCCTCATAGCAGTCACACTCACTTAGCGCCTCCGCACCAGATCCAAAACGCACGTTTTTAGCGATGGCTAGTTCGAAGGAATTGGCCCTGATTCGGAGAGGATGCGCTTGCCGCATGATCTACGGTCGCGTGCAGCGCTCGTGCTGCCATTTGAAGCATTTGGGACATTGGTCATATCAAACGTCAAAAACAAGGAGTTATTCAGCATACTGGCGAGTAAAAGTTTGCCAGTTTAATGTCTGCGGAATGCCAACAATATATGTGCGTAAATAATGTTACATGATCTTACAAATAGCCACCTGTAGTTAGCAAGGTTACTAATCGTGCTATAGCTAAATGTAGCAAGCCCAGCTCGACAATATTGAGCACTTCTAGCTAACCATTTTGCTAGTTGTATTAGACTAAATTGAATTGGTTTGGTCTAGGAATATATATTTTTTTATAAACCCTCACTATAATCACATCAATAAGTTGTACAGTAATATGTAGCCAATGTCAACTTAAACATAGAACGTTAGCTATACTTTCTAGTGACCTACAGTCAGTCAACGTTTGGTAAATAAAATTATTTGCTACTGTGGTTAGTTTTCTATGCCGGGAGGATGGCTATTATAGGGCTAATGGATAGTATCAATAATAGCTTGGTAACTTAGCAAACTATGTTTATTAGCTACAGTAGCTCTTGTTGGTATTCTGTTAAAAGTTAGTATCATGGATGAAGACAGGGACAATAAGGAATGGTTGGCGGAGGGGCAACTGAAATCGTCAGGTATCGTCAGCTACTTGAACTGCAACCAAACCAGCAGGACTTTGGACAGGGACAGATACGAGCCTTTTGGGCCAGGTAGTCCTGAGGTGTGGTCCAAGGGCTCCTGTCCTCTTAAGTTAACACCGAGCAGAACACAAGGAAAATTTAGAGAGAATTACTTATATTCACAAAGGATTTACAAAGGAGAACTGACCCTACTCCCCCGGCACAATGATATAGGTGTAAAACCTTGGAACTGAGACAGGGGTGATATTTTTTAAGCAATGTGGTGAAAAAGTTAAACTCACCTCAACCAGTTAGATTTGGAGAAAAAATATGGCAGGGTTGGTGACCAGTTTGAGATGCTGAAGACTAAGAGAGAAAGAAAAAAATATAAAGTGATTAGACCTAGGCACAAAACTAATAGAAAACATGTCAAGGAATGTGCAGCTGTAACTTTACAAACCAGTCATATGGTGTGTGGATGCTACTGTATGTGCACATTTGACTAAGACACATTAGACTGTTACACTGGCTAAGTTAATACATACCCTTGGCTGATCCTTTAGCAGGAAAACTGACCAACCAGAATCTTGGCCAACCAGTTAATGTTTAACATTAATTACTTGTACAAATCAATCAGCTACTGTAACGAACATGATACTAACTTTAACAGCATACCTACAAGAGCTACTGTAGCTAAACGTAGTTTGCTAAGTTACCTAGCTTTTTGATACTATCCATTAGCCCTATAATAGTCATCATCCCGGCATAGAAAACTAGCTAGCAAGTAATTTTAATGATCAAACCTTGGCTACTAACTGTAGGTCATTAAAAAGTATAGCTAACGTTCTATGTTTCAGTTGATATTGGCTACATTTTACTGTACAACTTATTGATGTGATTATAGTGAGGATTTACAAAAAAAATATTCCTAGACCAAACCAATTAAATGTTGTTTAATACAACTAGCAAAATGGTTAGCTGGAAGTGCTCAATACTGTCGAGTTGTGCTTGCTACATTAAGCTAACTAAATGTATGAGTAAACATGAATTAAAATCGAAAGATAACCTTGCTAACTACAGGTGGCTATTTGTAAGATCATGTAACATTATTTACGCACATATATTGTTGTTGACATTCAGCAAACATTAAACTAGCAAGCTTTTACTCACCAGTATGCTGAATAACTCCTTGTTTTTGACGATTGATATGACCAACGTCCAAAATGCTTCAAATGGCAGCACGAGCGCTGCATGCGACCATAGATGCGGCAGGTGCACCCTATCCGAATCAGGGCCAATTCCTTCGAACTAGCCATCGCTAAAAACGTGCGTTTCGGATTAGGCGCTAAGTGAGTGTGACTGCTATGAGGATTTGCCATAACGCCGGAACCGCCGTGGAGTCAGCTGCTGTCTTGGTGCCCTCTTGGGAATTGAACCCAGGTCGCCCACGTGAAAGGCTGTGTCGATAACCACTACACCACAGAGTTATACGTTTGCCAGGTGTCAGTATAGTTTGAATATTTTGTTAGACACAATTAACTATTGTGTTAAACTGAGTAAAGTTTCTTATTAAGTTTATTTCCACCACAAACAATATAGGTGACGATAACTGACTTTTTTGTCAAGTGAAAAGATGAGAGAATCGTGTAGCCAGCGAAGTGTTTGTCTATCCTGAACAAATCCTAATATCCACCAGAACTGTTTTATTTTACACTTCCTATTACGTAGCTACATAGGGTTGTAGCCAGCAAAGTTTTTGTCTGTCCTGAACCTCAGACATAATGCGTTTTGACTGTTACGGGAGGCGAACGCGGGACCTGTTGTTCCGGAGACCGTGTCTCTAACCGCTACGCTAGTTAACATGGGGAAGTCAGTCAGTCACTCACTCACCCACCCACTCAGTCAGTCAGTCAGTAAGACATTCGCTCATCTAGGCCGGCTCCGCTTACGCGGTCCGGCAAAAGGACGGGGCTAAATATTAAAGAGCTATAATTCCTAAACCCTTCCTCCAATTTGGATGTGAATAACTTCAAATTAAAGCAGAGA
Source organism: Esox masquinongy (assembly GCA_016801175.1). Taxonomy (NCBI): domain Eukaryota; kingdom Metazoa; phylum Chordata; class Actinopteri; order Esociformes; family Esocidae; genus Esox; species Esox masquinongy. The sequence continues at coordinate 25,919 of JACXGI010010262.1, forward strand.
GACTGCACGTTAAGCCTATTTTAGTTACTTAACAGTTACTTGAATACATTTTGGTAAACAGCCAAAATAACAAAACTTGTGTCAGTGTCCAATTATTTACAGACCCAACTGTAAAAGTGGATTGCATCATTAAAGTTATGAGTGTGTTCTGAATGTGATGTGTTTATTGATCCTCTGGTACTATTTTGAGATTACTGGTCAGAGTTTTGTGAGCACCTGTGACAAGCATTTTGGTAGTTGTGATTGGTGAGGGGGTAGTTTAAGATTCAGTCTTTAAATTAGAAGACAAGGAGGAAATTACTTTGCAAGCTAATGAACCCTTGATCTAGTGAGGAGCCAGAGGATCAATCGATGAGTAGACAAGGAGAAAAATAAGCTATGAGAGGAATCTAGTTGGATCAACACTGAAGCTTTTATGAGTTGTGCTTGTAAAGATGGGCCCAGTTTCAACCCTTTGTCGCTCTCTTCCTCTCATTTCTTTTCGTACTTCCTGTTTTGGAACCAGAGACCACATAGCTCAAGCTGGCTTCATTATAAGTAAGGAACAGCTGGGAAACTCCACAAAAGAAGGGGATGGCGAACAAAAGGCATAATGTATTCTGAACAGCTACACACAGCAAATTACCTTGTTTCTTAAAACACCATGACTCAAGTTTCTGTGTGTTATCTTTTTCTCTTTTTATTAGCTGTATTGTAGAACTGTTCAGTGGAGTTAATTCTTATTAACCTACAGGAAATTATAAAAGTGAATAATTTGGTTTTCTCAATGAGGCACTTTATCTTCTTCCCAGGTCAGATGAACTTATGGGTTCCATTTGTTTGTCTTTTTGTCCAATATGAAGGAGGAAGAGGATTAGCAAGCCATTGCTAGCTAGCACAAGCTCAAGGACTGGAAGTCTAAAAACATGGCAATTAACAGTTATTGCACTGCCATCAGAAAACGTTCTAAATAAGAATGGACAATTTGGGCATTGTCTTGTTTAATGTGTTTGTAAATGTAAATGTAAATGTGCATTGCACTTCTTTTTTAAATTTAAATTCAACTACAAGTTAAAGTTCATTTCTATGAAAGCTTGTTCTTTATAACTTACCAGTGTAAAAATGTACTAAAATTAATGGTGTCTCAGAGTGGACCAGCGTTCTAAGCCGCTGTCTCCAGTGTACATGTACTGCTGCAACATGGGTTAAAATCCGACCCACTGCTCAGTCAGCTAAACCTCTCTGTCCCCATCTTCCCAATTGTTTAATTGAGCTGGATCCTGCCAGAACAAGATCCAGCACCTCTCAGATTTTCCTCAGTTTGTTCTGGATCCTATTTTTCACAGATCCGGTCTGCTACGCATGACTTACAGTGGATATAAAAAGTCTACACACCCCTGTTAAAATGCCAGGTTCTTGTGATGTAAAAGAATGAGACAAAGATAAATCATGTCAGAACTTTTTCCACCTTTAACGTGACCCATAACGTGAACAATTCAATTGAAAAACAAACTGAAATCTTTGAGGGGGAAAAATAAAAAATTCACAATAACCTGCTTGCATAAGTTTGCACACCCTTAAACTAATACTTTGTTGAAGTACATTTTGATTTTATTACAGCACTCAGTCTTTTTGGGTAGGAGTCTATTAGCATGGCACATCTTGACGTGGCAATATTTGCCTACTCTTCTTTGCAAAAGCGCTCTAAATCTGTCAGATTGCAAGGACATCTCCTGTGCACAGCCCTCTTCCGATCACCCCACAGATGTTCAACTGGATTCAGGTCTGGGCTCTGGCTGGGCCATTCCAAAATGTTAATCTTCTTCTGGTAAAGCCATGCTTTTGTGGATTTGGATGTGGGCTTTGGGTTGTTGTCATGCTGAAAGGTGAACTTCCTCTTCATCTTCAGCTTTCCAACGGATGCCTGAAGGTTTTGTGCCAAAATTGCCTGGTATTTGGAACTGTTCATAATTCCCTCCACCCTGACTAAGGCCCCAGTTCCAGCTGAAGAAAAACAGCCCCAAAGCATGATGCTGCCACCACCATGCTTCACTGTGGGTATGGTGTTCTTTGGGTGATGTGCAGTGTTGTTTTTGCGCCAAACATACCTTTTGGAATTAT
>JACXGI010010263.1:0-28013 GCA_016801175.1 Esox masquinongy
CCCCACATACATAACCAACCTTCAATCAGACAAAATCTTGCACCTTACATATACTTTTTAGTTATTTTTAGTAATTTATTAGCGCTGTCTACTATTTTCATGCTCACTCTACTGTTCTTATGTTTTTACTTCCCTTATTCCTTTTGTATTGTATTGATCGTTGTGCTAATGGCCAGAACAAATTCCTTGTTTGTTGTGAAACTTACTTGGCAATAAAACCCTTTCTGATTCTGATTTGAGACAGGGCCATACCTTTATTTAACAATAAAATACAGTACATAATTCTGTTAAAAAAAAAAAGAAAATGACATCAACAGAAACAAAATGCCAATAGCTTGGTAAATGTTGACAGCTTGGCAAAATTAGAATTGGTATTCGCTGCTGTCAATATATACATAATTATTTTGTTTAATTCATCATATCTGTAGTTAGTCGTGTCTTTTTCATCAAGGATTTACCAAAACATTTGTCTATGTTTTAAAATAATTTCAAATATACACTGGATTATTCTCAGGTTGTCCATGACATTCTGTTTATCAGTATTTAAGTAAACTAGATTGTGAGAAAAGGGCTCTTTGAATCTACTCTTTTTCTCCTTGAGCCCTTATTTTTCTCCGTTCCTGCCACTTCCACTTTTTTCTTTTTGTTTTTCTTGTCTTCTCTCTTGCCCATTTCAATAAAGTTCTTCGTATCTTCCTTGTTTATGTTTTCCATTAATCTTTTCTCTTTATTTACCTTCTTTCTTTTTATTATCAGTCTCCATAACCTTTTCTTAACTTTCCACCTCAAAAACTTAAGCCATTGTCCACTCTTATTTTCAGCCTTTGCGGTTTTCTTTTCTCTCTTTCTTTGTATTGAAAAGCAACACTGTGTCGTGTACCCTGGGGTGTCTGTCATTGTGCTCGGTGAAGTGTTGCCAGTTCTGTCAGATTCTGTCATGTCAAAATCCCCTCCTAACACAGCCACTCCAGAATTTCCCCTCGCCAGTGTAGCTCTACCTGTTACTTCCATTCTATTGTCCTCAGGGTCACCCTTAATTCTGTCTGCCTTTGCTGTGCCATCAACATTTCTCTTTCTCTCATCATTATGCTTACACACAAACACATCCTTTCCTCTCTTAACAACATCATTCTCTGTTTTATTTTCCAATACATTATCTCTATTCTGCCTGCTGTTATAATTTTCTTCCAGTTCAGATTTTATAACATTATAATTTATTTTATTTCCATCTTGTCTGATTTTCTCCTGCCCTCTCTGTTTTTTTTGTGTAACAAACTCCCCGTCCTTTTTGTTCTTTAGGCACGTTTTCGGTTCTTTTTGTCTAACTCTCTTATCCACATTCTGTTGTTCTTGAGTAACAACAAAAAAATGTTCTTTGTTTGTTTGGGTGTTTTTCCCCAAAACATCATATTCGTTCTGTGTTTTTTGTGTATCAACCTTGTCTTCTTTCTGTTCTTTTAGTTCAACATCATCATCCTCTCCTTCCTGGTCCATTTGTCCAACAACCTCATACTCTTCTTTATTTCCTTCTTGTCTAACAATATAATTCTCTCCTTTCTGTTCTTTTTCCCCCAAAATTTTGTTCTCTTTCTGTGCATCTTGTCTTACATCCTCTTTCTGTTGTTCTTGTCTTACGTCCTTCAGTCCTTTCTGTTCATCCTGTCTAACAATATTATTGTCTCCTTCCTGGTCCTTTTGTCCAACAACCTCAGACTCTTCTTTTTGTTCTTCTAATCCATTCTTATCATCACTTTCTTTAACGTTAACATCAACTTTATTGTCTCCACTCCAGTATTCTATTTTCGTCTGTTCTTTCTGTTTATTTTGGCCAAAACCATCATTGTCGCTTTTCTGTTCTTTTAGTCCAATAATATAAATCTGTCCTTTCTGTTCTTTTAGTCCAATAACATCAATCTGTCCTATCTGTTCTTTCAGTCCATTAACATCATCCTCTTTCTGGGCATCTTCTGTTCCACCTACTAAGTTAACTTGATTGATTGTTTCATTTAATTGAACATTTTTGTCTTCTTCTTTTCTTCTGTTGGTTTCCATCTCAAAGGAACAGGAAGGAGTAAAGGGTGGTGGTGAGTCAATGAGTGGCCTTCGGTTGTCAGTTCCATGGTTTATCTGACAATCTGGAGTAACCACTTAAAAAGTGAAACATGTTAAATGTGAATTTTCATATAAATTCATGTTTGACCATAGAGAATTAGAATTACATAGATAAACACATTTCTTTACTTACATTTTCTGTAAATAAGCAGATATGCAATCTGGGACCTACAGTAAATGGATAATAATTTATACATTTTTACATATGTAAAAGTACATTTTAATAAAACAGACACAATTTTGCAAACGAAACACACCAATTGTCTCCTTAAAAGTATAAAAGATATATTTACTTAAATCTGTCTTGTTGAAATGTGTTTGAATTGAGCTGTAAGAGAAAACAGAAATATTCTTAAATATAAGGGAAGGACGTACATGTTAAAAGAGTAGCAGGTTTTTTTATTGTGAAATATTTTAGACAAAAAGTTAACGTGGTTGCAGAATAGATCCACCCATGTTGGATCTTTCTCCAGGATAGATAATAAATGTTCTGCGCAGTTACTGTATGTTTTTGTCTGAGGTAATCAAACCCTCTTCAACATGTTGTACCAAACATTTCTGTTGTAACTGGTAACAACAGGCTATTCCAACATGAGCATGACAGACAACAGGCAGTCTACTTGAGAAAGCTATTAATACACATACTTGTTGTTGTTGAAACAAAAAGTACACAAAGACACCCAAAATGTAGAGCATCAAAAATGTATAGAGCAAAGTCAAATGTAATCTGGTACCTAAATACAAACTTCCACCATGACAAGAAGTCTTAAAACAATTGGCTTTGTACAATAGGGTGTGTTGCAGCTAAGAAACCATTCTTGAGGAAATGCAACAAGCAAAACAGATTGTAAAGATGGTTTCTCAGTTGCAACATGCCCAACAAGACTAATTCTAATAATTGATTTCTCATAAAAGACTTGTTCTCATGGTAGTAATGTGTATTTGTATTTATTCTGATGTTATTGTCGGGTCATGGCTGAGGGACTCTAGGCATCTCTATGCGACTGGGGGCCACAGTTAGGACCTGGCTGCAGAGGTGCCTCTAGGCATCTCTGCGTTACTGTTTTTGGTTCTCCCCAATTAGAGACAGCCGCGTCTTGCTGTCTCTAATTGGGGACCCTATTTAAGTTGTTCTGTTTGCCTTTCAGTTTCTCGGTCATTGTATGAAGTTAGCGTTGTGTTTGCTGCCCTTCAGTTTACTGTTTGAGTCTGCTTTTGTTGTTTTCTGTTCATTTTGTTGTTTTCTGTTCATTTTCTGTTCATCTGTTTGAAAAAAGAACATTAAAAGAATGTACTTCAGCTCTGCGCCTCGTGTCCTGCCTCTGAACAGTGACAGAATGACCGACCCACCAAGGACGCAGCGGAGCTGGACCATGGAGGAACTCCTCAGAGGCAAGGAGCTGGTCTCTGAGGAGGAGTACCTCTGTGGTCTAGCCCGGGATCCAGGGCGGCGGCAACGCCGGCGAGCACCACGTCAGCATCCCCATGCGCAAGCCCAGAACCCCCCACCCAATCTGTTTTTTGGGGGGGCTATAGGGGCCGGAGAGGCGAGAAGTGGAGCAGATGCTGGCTTTTGAACTGTGCACTGATAACAAGTTGGTCCGGAGGATGCGGCATCTATGATTCCCAAAAATAATTGCCAAGTTTGGACATTGCCAAAAATCCTTAAAATCCACCTCTGGGTATGGCCATGTATAGCCCTTGAGTTTTGGTGAAAAATCTTTGATCTTATCTAACCACAATGGGACACTTTTTGTGATACTCCAGATGTACTTTCAGATTGTACTTTCGGTGTAGCAGTGTCTTTCTTGTCACACTCCAATACAGGCTTATGCAGAGTTCTTGGTAAAGTTGACTGGGGCAACCTTACCCCACCTCACAGGGATTTTTGGCCTTTCATTGGGTTCTCTCATTGAGTGCTGAGTTTGGTTTGATAGCCTTTTCTTCACAGTGCCTAGGGGGTGGGATGCAGCTTTCACTTCCTGATTATTGATCCCATTGTGCTCACTGGGATATCTAAACACATGGATATTGCTTTGGACCCTTTTTTTCTGTTTTTCTGGGCAAATGGGATGTGTTTTACTGTGTTGTTTTATTTATTGCCTAGATCTTTCTATTTTCCTAGTCTGTATTCACAAAATGAATACAAAGTGTATAAGGACCCCAACCAGAAATCGGGGAAAACAAACAAACTTATATTCAAGCTAACAACACCAGGATTGTGGGTTTGATTCTCACAGGGGAACAGTAAAAAAAAAGTATGAAGCTGTATGCACTCACTGTATGTTTATGAAGTTAGATATCTGCCAAAAGGTTAAGCGTACGTATTGTTGGGATCGTAAGAAAATACATTTGCAAATGGTTATGATCGTAAAAAAGGTCAGACGTAATACATGAAACATACGCATGAAATTTGATCTGTGAAAGTACAAACACCCTTTTATGACTTTTCACACGTTAAATTCTTACTTTACTTCTCTGTTTGTTTACAAATCGTTTTTTTTCTACGAACAAACTTTTGTCAGTAATCTGGCATCTACAAAGATATGAACCGAACGTAGCTCTTCGAAATTATAAAGCTAGCAACAATAAGTTAGACAGCTAGCCCAGTGTTCAACCATAGCGTTGCCATTCTGGATTTCATGTTCAAAATAAAAATCCATAGTTGGTTTTTAAGGCTTCATAACAATATTACACCAGTAGGCTATCAAGCATTTAGGCGTTAGGTAAAATATATGTGTGAAAATGACAAGGACACAGTATACACTTGCATAGAATATCCTTCTGAGCTGCAAAATTTTATGTGATTTAGGTCAAGATATTCTTTAAATATTACAGTCTGGCATGTGCTATTTAATAGCTGTGTTCTGTCCATACTATTTATGACGGCTATATGTGCAGACTGGTTTCAGAAGGATGACGTAGACTATTTTACGTAAATTTTAGGCAGGGGATTTCGTAAGATATATTACGTGCAGTAAAATAACGTTAGAGTCGGAATGGAGAAAAAAAAAGCAGTAGCCATGGTTTGAACCGGGGACCTTCCACATCCTAGGCACGCTACCCACTACTCCACTGAGGAACCTGTAACCAGTCCTAGCAAGTGGTGTTGTCACAACATAAAGTGATTTTCTTTCTAATCCTAACCCAAACCATAACCCTAACCTTAACCCCAGAGCTGTGAGACGTAACCCTAACCAAACCTTAACCTGACCTTTTTTGTTTCCTAACCGTAGCCCAAACCTTAACCCCGGTGCTGTGATACCTAACCTTAACCCTAACCTGAACCCCAGAGCTGTGAGACGAAACCCTAACCAAACCTTAACCTAACCTTTTTTGTATCCTAACCGTAGCCTAAACCTTAAACCTAACCTTAACCCCGGTGCTGTGAGATCTAACCTTAACCCTAACCCCAGTGCTGTGATGCCTAATGTTAATGTAACATTAACAATAAAATGCTTTTATAACACATTCTAGCAACCTTGCTGTTGCTGTTACTCATCCAAAAGCCCTAGGTCTAGTGTGGGGCAGTGGGTAAGGCAACTGTCTCCTTATCCCAATATTGCCGGTTCGAAACACAGTTTCGATTCAACATATTGTTGAATCGTCTTTCATAGCGTTCGTACATATCATACGTTTGTCTGGCGTTCATATGTTATTTTACGTTTTAATAGCGCTCGTAACATTTGATACTTTGTAATAGCGTTCGTAAGATATGTTACGTTTTAATATTTTCGTTATGTATCATACGTTTTGGTGGCGCATTGTAATGTAACCTAACGTAACGTCACATATCATACGAAATCGGGTGCCATGGATTTTCGTAAAATAGTCTATGTAGGTTCCTGAGACCAGGTTGGTATGTGGCCTGGAACGTCTGTAGTAATTGCTCAATATTTCGTTTTAGTTATTCAGTATTTTAACAAATTCTCATTTTACAGCAACAACCCAGGGGAAAAAAATCGAAGCCCCTTAAAGCAATGCTGTTTCAGTATTTGGGACCACAACCAGTGTGTAGGAATACACAATAATACAATTTCTATACGTTTCGTGATTTTTATTACACATGAAACTTATGCACAAACAAAGAGCAGTTATGCCCATGAAAATCAGCATTCACTATGCATGCACGAAGAAAGAAGAGACTTTTAAATTGAAATCTTGCAGGATACCTATTTCCAGTTTCCATGATTTGCTGTTGTTCACACTGCTTCTGCTTGTTATATTAGCACTCATCGCAGAAAGTTTCGGTTACGTTTTTTGGGAGGATGAGATGAAACTACAAAAACTCCAGATCATGATGCTGTATTTTAGATTTGTAAAACTAGATTCGTACAAGCAAAAAATATTAGTCCGTCATCGTAACAGGGTGTTTGTACGTTCACAGATCTAATTTCACGCTTACGTGAAATTAGATCAGTTTTACGTATGAGTTTTTTACGATCATACCAATTCACCTATGGATTTTCTTACAATCCCAACAATACGTACGCTTAACCTTTTGGCAGATATCTAACTCCATATATGTTGCTCTGAATAACATACCCGTAAATGTTCTCTTCGGTCTCGAAGGATTATTTTCCTAAAATAACATTAATTCTAACAAATACAAAAATGCATGAGTGAAGCCGAAGTTGCAGAAAAAATACTTTATTCAATGTTGTGATACAAAAACATGGGTAAAATGCATAGAACATACAATTAAACAAGTCATTTGCCACTTACCAGTTGGACGCAGGTGTCATCAAAGACATACCAGTTGTGATCCTCATGGGACTTGATTGTGGCTGTGTAATGTCCACATCTTAGACTTCCCACATGGTCCACAACCGCATAGAGCTCATAGTCACAGTCCTGTTCAGAGACAAATGGTCTGCAGTTACAACACCATTTCCAAAAAAGTTGCAACGCTGTGTAAAATGTTAAGAAAAACAGAACGCAATCATGTGCAAATCATTTAAACCCTATATTCAATAGAAAACAGCACCAAGTCACAACATATCAAATGTTGAAACTGAGAAATGTTATTGTTTCTTGAAAAATATACGCCCACTTTGAATTTGATGCCAGCAACACGTTTAAAAAAAGCTGGGACACGGGCAACAAAAGACTGGAAAAGTTGTGTAATGCTAAAAAAACCTGGTGGAATATCTCACAACTAATTAGGTGAATTGGCAACAGGTCAGTAACATAATTGGGTATAAAAAGAGTCTTTCAAAAGTAAAGATGGGGAGGGGTTCACCACTCTGTGAAAGACTGTGCAGGCAAATAGTGCAACAATTTAAGAATAACATTTCTCAACTTAAAATTGCAGAGTTTGGGGATCTCATCATCTACAGTACATCAGTAAAAGATTCAGAGAATCTGGAGAAATCTCGGTGCACAAGGGACAAGGCTGAAAACCAATAATGGATGGCCTTGATTTTCGATTTTGGAGACAGAGATTGTCTAATAAATTATCTTTCCCAGTGTAGCTTCTTAATGATATAATTGCGTAAGAGGAAGGAAGATAATTGATCCAAATATTATTCCAATATTGGGTGCAGGATTCAGTCCTCTGTATAATTGAAATCCACTTTTATGCATTCCATAGAAAGTCTGTTCTGTTCTATGCTAACTACCAGTCTGTTGTCAGGGTCTATGCATTAACAACATAAGAATTAATCATGAAAATGGATAAACACACACAAAATCTGTGCATTTTCCCACATATTTGGTCTCACTAAAATGCACAAAAACATGAAATCTGTGACATTTCTTTTTGTATGTTTTTGTAAAATTGTAAAAAGAATTTCAAATTACAGAACATGATTTTAATTTAGTTTTGTTTTAATTTAATTTGTGTTGTGGCCTATTATGAAAACAGAAAATGATGAATAAAGGTTGTGTACCTGTGTCTGTAATGCGTGAGGCACTTCAACATCGCGATTGATTTTGACATATGCCATGCTGTAGTAGTCAAATTCAAACCGCTTGAGGAGCAGAGAAAGAATGTCTGGGTGATGTTCCATCCTGCATTCCTACAATATTTATGACAACAAAACACATTATACATTAATATATACTATATACAGTATTACAGTTGTGTATTTCACTGTATAACCCAAAGTTTTTTTATTGATTTTATTGACATTATCCATATGATGCAAAGCTGTTGTTCTGCCTCTGTTGTTCTGCCTCTTTATAAGCCTTTGACCAGGTGAGCATTATAAATGGACCTGAGTGGACCAGGGTGTGTCAGCGGTATTTCTGCAGTGCACATGGACTGGAGCATGGGTTTAAGTCCAGCCAGCTGATCCTTCAGAAAAACTCTCACAAAATGTTTCCCAAATTCCCTTTCCAATAAGCATAAAAATGCCAGATAATATTTCCAGACAACTGAGAAATTAAAGGAAAAACATTTTTTGTACTGAAATGCTACTAAAATATCCCTCTCTGTGTAATCCTTGATGGACTATTCTTGCTGGCAGTCTGATCACATCTTGCCTTTGCGGTATATAGAAAAGTATGAACACTTTTTTAAAGGATAAGATTGAGAAGATTTCTATAATTTTTGCCTAGCACATCGAGTTCTGTAGGGGGAAACGTGATCAATTATTATTGCCTAACATGCAGAACCCTTTAGGGGAGCACACTGCATGCCTCCGTTACAATTTTGATTTGAAAACGGCAGCTTCGTGTCCGGTGTAATTATTGTAATCTATTTCCCCCCTTTCAGGTATACAGTCAATTTACGAACGTTTGTGCGTGTAAATATGTTCATGATATTTTGGAAATGTGTTATATGCTGATGTTGACAAAAATGTATTGTTTTTAAAAGATTTTCAAGTCGAAATATCGCCACTGCTAGCTACAGCATTGCAAGTTTACAAGTTAGCTGAAGTTAGCTTAAGTTAGCCTATTCTGAGTGCACGTAATACTGTATGAGTAAATAGGATTGTTGTGAAAATTGAGTGTGTATGCTCTGATGTAGTCACTATTATATATATTTTTCATGAGTTTAGATAAATGTGGTATTTCCTTTCTGTAAAATTGATGATTTTATGGAAAAATAATTCCTTCATTACACTTTTGATTGGAAGACGGCAGCTTCATGTCCTGTGTAAATATTTAATTTATTTCCCCCCCTTTCATGGGGTGCAACACATTGACATTCTCAATCACTTGGGAAGGACTTGCTCTTCTGTTTTTCCTAACATCTAATTCGAAATAAAAACCCACTACTGCTGGGCATACAGCCCCCAGGTAGTTAGGAGGACAAAGACGTCATACAAGAGGTCATATACACTGATGAGTCATAACACTATGACCACCTGCCTAATATGCTGCTGGCGGCATGAACTCTACAAGACCCCTGAAGGTGTCCTGTGGTATCTGGCACCATTAGCAGACATTAGCAGCAGATTCTTCATGTCCTGTAAGTTGTGAGGTGGATCCGCTATAGATGGGACTTGTCGGTCTTGGTTCTTCCACTGCTCCGAGGTCCAGTTTAGACGATTGTGGGTCCATAGTAGGCGCTTTTGACAGTTGACAGGGGTCATCATGGGCACTCTGACTGGTCTGAGGCTACACAGCCACATACACAGCAGGGAGTGATGCATTGTGTTGTGACACATTCCTCCCATAACCATCATCAGATTTTCTGTGCCACAGTGAGACTTGGGCACCCAACACCCTGTTGCCGGTTTGTGGTTTGTTCCTCCTCCAACCACTGTCGGTAGGTACTCACCACTGCTGACCAGAAGCACCCCACAACCCTTGTCGTTTCAGAGATGCTCTGACCCAGGCGTCTGGCCATAACAATTTGGCCCTTGTCAAAGTTGCTCAGATCTTTACTCCTGCCCATTTCTCCTACATCCAACACGTTGACTATTAGAACTGATTGTTCGCTTATCACCATTCACTGTAATACAATGCTATTGCCCAAAACCTTTTTTTTCTTGGAACTCTGAGCTTTGGGCTATTGGTTTCCATTGGAGAGACATACTGGTCTACTTAGGTGAATATCTAGAAATGTATATTTTTGGAACATCTTTAAGTGGGGCATCATTTTAATCAACACAATCTTCTCTTTTAAATAAAATATTCGCAATTTTTTTTTATACATTCAGGTTACCCAGATGTAATCGCAATTGATGCAATAGATTGATAAATTACATTACTAATTAGTTAGCCTCTCCCCTCACCTGGTTGTTAAGTCTCAGTTGGGCACCAATTGAAAGGGAAAAAAACCAGCATTCACTTGAGCCCCCTTGAAATCGATGTGACACCTCTGCAACAGAGGGTTGAATGTTTACTTTCTACATTAAGTTTCTTTCCAATTTTGTCTTAAGCAACAATTGTAGTAATAAAATAGTGGACACATTTGTTGGTGTCATTCTGAAGAAACTGAATTATACATTTGTTCCATGCCACGAGAGGCTCAGCGTAGGTTCAGTTCGATTGATTTATTTGCTATGGCCTCATGCAAGTGTTCCAGCTTAGCCAGCGTTCTTGTGTGGTTTTAGAGGTGTGGGTTAATTTTGAAGCGTTATATTGTCCAGCCTACTTACATATCGCAGTAATGCACAAGAATCATGGTCATCCAATGCACGTTTTTGGCTACAATTCCCAACCCTCTTGGCTGATGTCTGTCCCATAGATCTAAATGCAGATGACACATAAGTCACTGTTCCTTGCGAAACATTAGCCAGTTGAAAAATCTTTGCGACAGAAGCTCCAGCCATCTGTGCCCCAATGAGGAACCCTCTTTCAAAGTCACTTAGATCCTTTCCTCTTGTCATCTTGATCCAAAATTGAGGTCAAGATGGCAAGAGGAAATTATCCGGATTTTTAGACATTCAACAGAGCATGATAGAATATTTATTGCTTAATTGTATCATGCAGTACACCTGTATGGAAGCATTTGCATTCATTATGTTCCTCCACTCATTTATTTAGGTTTTTCCTTGAATTTGTCACCCGTCTGTACATTATATATATTTTATAATTCATTTTCACTTGACTTACCAAATAAATATCGGGAAAATAAAAAAAAACATTAGCAATTTGACATTGTCTCTACACGTAATGAGAATTCCCAACATCATTACTCACAATCGTAGCATCTGCTTTCTTGTCACATTCCTCACAGTACATCTGGTTTTCCCCACTGACAGTTGAAGACTTGAAGAAATCGTTAAAGCCATCCTTCTGAAAACAAACACCAAAATGTTCTCCAACATACTGATTAATTTGCCCGAATGTATTTCTTAGTGTTGCATTACATTTAATTATAGCACACTAGGTCTACTATAACATTACCAAACAATTTCAGGTGATAACATATTTTCCTACCACACAGTAGGTGTTGGAAGAGTCCAATGGATCTGCTATGGGGAGGGGCAATATCCAAAATGGACCTGTTTCATTACTGGTTACATGTTTGCTGAAACAGGTAGTGCTGTGTCTTAATTCTCCTTTGAAGATCTGGAGACAAACTTTTGTCAGGCATGTCATAACATTTAAAAAAAATCATGGTTATTATTCATGTTTTGTAAAATATTATCTCAGTAACTATGAAAAACATTTACAGAATTAAATGTGGTGGGCATGCCAGCTTGTTAACATTATGTTTGTTTTTTTACTTCATGTCTTGGCTTTCATGTTGGTATTGCCATACTAATGTGATTGATTCAAAAAGGATTCAAAAATATTATGTTTAATTCATTTTATTTATGCAAATTACATTAATTAACATAATCATAGTTGATCAACATTGTCGAAGCCTTTTAGTTGGGATAGCATAAACATGTAAAATAAAGTTGTGTTAGACAATGTGGCTTGAATTGAATTAGGGGAATTAATGAAATGTATACTTCATAAACATAGAATTTCAAATGAGAATAGCCTTAAAGCTTTAACGTTGGTGTTATAACTAATAGGCCAAGAAGGATGACCATTTTGAATAGCATCCTCTGAATCTGTGGTTTTCATTCAAACCCTTGGCTCAATCACAAACTGCATACTACTTCGCGGGTAATAGTGAAGTACGTACTCTTTATAGTAAGCTAGTGGGATCGATTATGATACAGTACCTCGTCATCAAATTGCGTCTCAACATTAGATCATTTTGACGCACATTAACATGATGCCGAGTTTGAATATTTAGCTAGACACCCTTAAGCGTTGTGTAATTGACTTGCGTTTTTCATGAAAAAACGTATGTGAACTGTATCTATTGCTTTTGCCCCTGACCGTTTTAATAGCTTAACGAGTAATACTAGTATCGTACCAATTGGAATAGCCAAAAGAATTGAGCCCATGCTAGAGAGACTGAAGACTAAACTGCCAAAGCTATTTCATTTCATGGCACAACAACGTTAGTTTCCCTTTCATACGTGAATGACATTGATAGGCAGCAGCTTCGTGCAGCCTACCTTAGACGCATCCGAATGAACCATGCTTAAAATCCTCTCAAAATACTCCGCAGCGTCACATTGTTCATGTACTGGGGGGGCAAAAACAAACATTTAGCTTTAACCCTATTCTTGTTGATTTTTACAAATGCATTCTATCCAAGCTCAGGAAGCTACTTACAATTTGTAATTCCCAGTATTGACAAGACGTCCTTTGTGTTCGTTTCACTTTCCTTTAAAGCTGTAAACAGCCTTTTCAGCTGAACATCAACAGTGTATTTTTCTTCAGTATTACTGTAATAAATATGAATTATTCATGTTGGTGAGTTAATTTGACATGTAACAAAATATAATTCTAATGTTTGGGTATTACTCATTTAAACACTTTCATGGCAACATCCTTCGCGTATCCAAACCTTTCCACAGCCTCTCTGAAGTCCTCTGTCATGAAGAGGACCTGCAGCACACTGTTCAAATAACATGTTGCCCCTTCATTACACAAGCCATGGTAGTCTAAAGAGGAGAGAATACCGAGTTAGTCCTTAACCGAATAGTTAACTATTCTTCAGCCAGTCCAGACATCACGTAGCCTACAGTAGGCTACCTGCGGTGGTGGTAGATTTGAACTTATTGTCTTTGTCATCTCTTTTATTGTTAGTCCTTTTCGAGTTCTGCATATCTTCAGTTAAACACCAACTTCAATGCCTGTAGACGAAATGTTCACATTTACAAACAAATCGCAGTTTCTAGGGCAGTTCGCAAGACATTTTGAGCAGCAGATGAATACATTATAGGCTAGTCTGTAAACATGAAATATTTCTTGTTTCATCCAACTTCACCAATTTATTCGTGCATTATTGGAATGTAAAAGCCGTATTATTTTTCCACATTTTTGACGCAACTAGGAAAACTTACCAGACATAAACCGTCGAAATGTTATCTCCGCGAAAAAAAACACTTTCGATTTCAGCTACTCTGAGAACTGTTGCTACAAGAACTATAGAGCGTGCGCGCTCGTTCCTGCCAAAAAGAAATGCGGACTTTCCAGAAGACTACTTTAAAACAGTCGTTTATGACAAAACAACACACCATCCTTTATGCTACTTTTATGACTATATAGCCTACAAACATGCAGTCACATGACAAATTAGAGATTTATTAGGCCTATTACGGGAATTGTACCATGTGATAAGGCTCCTCCTCACATTAGGGGCTGTAATGTGTTACATTGTTAGCCTGCAAATGCCATATTGTTTTTAAGACTGAGGGTTACGTACACTCAAAGTCTGTTATTTGTCAAATGCACCAAATAACACAGCGTCATTTTGAACAGTGAAATTCTTGTGACATAGCACACAACATCTACGCCGTAAGCACTAAGAAATATATAAAGCAAAAATATACACACCTATGAAATCTAGCAGCAATTCCAAAGACTGTAGAAATGGGGAATATGGACAATAGATAGAAATATTAAATATTCTAAATATAAGTGTAATAGTGCCTATGAATGGGTACATTTAAATATGCTAATGTACATTGAATGTACATAGAAAGTGACCAGGGCATATGAAATGTTCATGTAGGCTAATCTATATTATCATAGATCAGGGTTGCTGGTTATAAGCCTTACATTCTGGGGGGAAAAAACAGTTTGTGAGTCTGGAAGTGCATGCCCTGATGGTCTGGTAGCAGTGTGACCAGATCATAGCCTGTGGTCTTTTGTGATGTTCCGTGCTTTCCTAACGCATTGTTTATTGTGGATGCCTCGCACGTAGGAGAGATGGCAGCTGATGATGCAATCAGCAGCAGAGCAGCTGCCGTACCAGGCAGTAATGCAGTCTGAGAGGATTCTTTCAATGGTGCACCTGTAAAAGTTGGTGAGAGTTTTTTCAGTCATGCCAAACTTCTTGAGTCTCCTCAGGAAGTATATACACTTTTGGGCTGTTTTTACCGTTGAATCTGCTTGCCTGGACCAGGTGAGGACATCTTTGATGAACACACAGAGGAACTTGAAGTGAGAACTCTTTCCACTTCAGCTCCATCGATGTGTATGGCGGCGTGATCCCCCCTCTGCCTCTTCCTGAAGTCCACAATCATCTTAGTCTTGCAGAGGTTGACAGAGAGGTTGTTGTCCAGGCACCATGTTGTCAAGTCACTTAACTTCTCTGTGTAAGCAGTCTCATCATTGTTGGAGATAAGACCCAGGATGATGGTGTCTTCCACAAACTAAAGTATGACGTTGGAGCTGTGTGTGGCCATACAGTCATGTGTGAACAGGGAGTACGGGCGGGGACTGAATAAGCAGCCCTGAGGGGCTCCGGTGCTCAGGGTCAGTGCACAGGAGGTCAGGTTGCCCATTCTCACCACCTGTGGTCTGCTCATCAGGAAGTTCAGGATCCAGTTGCAAATGGAGGTGTTAAGACCCAGGGTCCTGAGCTTGGGAACGAGCTTAGTGGGCACGATTGTGTTGAATGCTGAACTGTAGTCCAAGAACAGCATCCTCACGTATGTGTTACCCTTTTCCAGGTGGGAGGGCGGTATGTGTCAGGACTGTCCTTATCCCTTAATTTTATAATAAATATTCAGTATTTTCATATAGGCAATGTATGTTATTGAATAATGTATTTTTTTTTCTTTCAATCTAACATTTAATTATCATGCTAAGGTTTCTGTAGGCAGAGTCAGATAGGTTACTGTTTAAATGTAATCTGTTACAGTTACAAGTCACCGGTCCACATTTGTAATCAGTAATAAAACTTTTGGAATGTTAGTGTTCACATAGCTGAATTCGCATTTTACCTTATGGGTTATGTACAGTAATTTTGGAAAGGGTTTCTAAACCATTGCTTTCTACTTAAGTATGATTGGGCTACATCTTTTTATCTGAACATTACCCAAAATCTAAGGATGTGTTAGTGTATTCTTTTATTTGTGTTTTATTCATGTCTTTTATTGCTTGAAAACAGTTTTGTAAAAGAAATAGCAAGTTATCGAACGGGGTATTTACATTATTGTATATAGAAATCAAGATATCCGTAGCTTTCGCGCATACACTCAATTTGCAGTAGTCAGATGTTTTGCTCCACAACCACCAACATTTTCAAAACGTTGCAGAAACCCCAGGCAATCTGTGAACACCCACACACAAATACGTTTTACCCGCGCGAAAGGAATCTGCGATTATTGGGGCCACCATCGATAGAGTTTAAAAACGAAAATTTCAGAAATAAACTGTGATTATACACCTGCACTCTTAGCTTAGTCATTGACTTCAGCAGCCAATGATAACCATTGATCGAACTTTTCTGAGGTCCAAAGCAATCAGAATCACATGGCCTACTATGGAGTTGAGGTAGCGGCATCAAATGCAAATCATCATCCTTTGGCAGTGTGCTTCCCAGCACACATTCTTTCCTCAGATATCGTAAAAAAATGCATGTTTTATTTTGTAGGATGCGCCATGTTAGCCTACAGCTAGGCTATATGACAAATACAACTGCACTCAAAAAAGTTGAAAAGGAATGTTTTGAGTTAGGAACAGAACCGTTCAATTTGCAGTGGTCTCTTAATTTTAACCCTTCTGTTCCTCACTCAAAACCTTCCTATCCAACTTTTTTGGGAATGAAACAAAGGTGCAGTGGTCTCTTAATTTTTTTCCAGAGCTGAGTTGCCTAATCTTCTAAACAACAAGTCCTATCTGAAAAAAACTGAACATCAGGTATCGTCTATCATTGTTCTGAGAAAGATGCGTTGATATTAGATTACTAAATGACATTTTATATGGTTTGGCAAATATTATCGTGGACATACCCTGTTTTCACCATGCAAAGCACCTGCCCAAGATGATCACACGCAACTGAGGCGCCAACTGTTATTTGGGTTTAAATAACAATGTTTTTAAAACATTAAATTTTAAAAAATCTAACATTTAACTTGTCATAATTATTCCGCGCACCTAAATTATTTTACAATTGAAGAAATCCAAGAAGTAATCATACATTTTTTCAATAGTATCTGTATTTAGAATATTTTAGTTGGTAACGTAACGGATTACAGTTACTGTTTGCGATCTGTTAGGCTACTTGTAACAGATTAGCCTCCTTGTAGTCCGTTACTACCCAACTCTGTCTATAGGCTGCCCACCGTTTTTATCACACTGACACCTTTATGTTGCCATTAATAGGCCTGCTATCTTTGCCAAATAATTAGTCACATCGAGAACGAGATAAAGAAATACAGCACTAAACATCATAGGTAATAAAACGTTTGAAATGTTTGTATCATATGGAAATGTTTGTCTGCAAACTATAGGCCAAGGCGACTTTCAAAGTGTTTATTTAACTTTAATTTATGGAGTAGGTCTTTTTTCTGACTTGCTTTGACATTTAACCAATCACATTCAAACTCATGTTAAATAGAAGTCATTACACACCTGCCATCATTTAAAGTGACTCTGATTAATCACAAATAAAGTTCAGCTGTTCTAGTAGGATTTTCCTGTCATTTTCTTAGCTGCATCTCAGAGCAAAAGCCATGGTCCACAGAGAGCTTCCAAAGCATCAGAGGGATCTCATTGTTGAAAGATATCAGTCAGGAGAAGGGTACAAAATAATTTCCAAAGCATTAGATATACCATGGAACACAGTGAAGACAGTCATCATCAAGTATGGCACAACAGAGACATGACCAAGAACTGGACATCCCTCCAAAATTGAAGAAAAGATGAGAAGAAAACTGGTCAGGGAGGCTTCCAAGAGGCCTACAGCAACATTAAAGGAACTGCAGGAATTTCTGGCAAGTACTGGCTGTGTGCTACATGTGACAACAATCTCCCGTATTCTTAATATGAATGGGCTATGGGCTATGGGGTAGGGTGGCAAGACGGAAGCCTTTTCTTACAAAGAAAAACATCCAAGCCCGGCTGAAGTTTGCAAAAACAAACATCAAGTCCCCCAAAAGCACGTGGGAAAATGTGTTATGGTCTAAGGAAACCAAGGTTGAACTTTTTGGCCATAATTCCAAAAGGTATGTTTGGTGCAAAAACAACACTGCACATCACCCAAAGAACACCATACCCACAATGAAGCATGGTGGTGGCAGCATCATGCTTAGGGGCTGTTTTTCTTCAGCTGGAACCGGGGCCTTAGTCAGGGTGGCGGGAATTATGAACAGTTCCAAATACCGGGCAATTTTGGCACAAAACCTTCAGGCGTCCGTTAGAAAGCTGAAGAGGAAGTTCACCTTTCAGCACGACAACGACCAAAAGCACACATCCAAATCCACAAAAGCATGGCTTCACCAGAAGAAGATTAACGTTTTGGAATGGCCCAGCCAGAGCCCAGACCTGAATCCAGTTGAACATCTGTGGGGTGATCTGAAGAGGGCTGTGCACAGGAGATGTCCTCACAATCTGACAGATTTGGAGCACTTTTGCAAAGAAGAGTGGGCAAATATTGCCGCATCAAGATGTGCCATGCTAATAGACTACTTCCCAAAAAGACTGAGTGCTGTAATAAAATCAAATGGTGCTTCAACAAAGTATTAGTTTAAGGGTGTGCACACTTATGCAACCACGTTATTGTGAGTTTTATATTTTTTATTTTTCCCCCACAAAGATTTCAGTTTGTTTTTCAGTTGAATAGTTCATGTTATAGGTCACATTAAAGGTGGAAAAAGTTCTGACATGATTTATCTTTGTCTCATTCTTTTACATCACAAGAACCTGGCATTTTAACAGGGGTGTGTAGACTTTTTATATCCACTGTAGCTGTGGTAGTTAATGTTGTTGTTCTGTAGAATTTGGCCCAGAGGTAGCGTATAGAGATTGAACAGAAGCGGTCCAAGAACTGATCCCTGGGGAACTCCGCATGTCATAGCCACCCTCAGATTCATGATGGTGACAAGGTAACTCCGGCCATCTAGATAAGATCTGAACCAATCAAGGACTGTCCCGGAGAGTCCTACCCAATTTTCCAGCCTATCTATAAGTATTCTATGATCTACAATGTCAAATGCTGCACTGAGATTTAATAGAACCAGAACTGTTATTTTATCTGAATCAGTATTCAGTCGTATATCATTTAAAACTTTATTTAGGACCGTTTTAGTACTGTGGTGAGGTCGGAAGCCTGACTGAAATTTGTCTAAGAGACTGCTTGAGGTCACAAAATTGCTGAGTTGATTGAAGACAATCTTCTCAATGATCTTGGCTATAAAAGGGAGATTTGATACAGGTCTATAGTTGTTCATTATAGATGCATCCAGTGTTCTCTTTTTTAATAGGGGCTTAATGGCAGCTGTTTTTAGAGACGTTGGGAAAATACCTGATTGCAGAGAGCTATTAACTATTTGTTGTAGGTCCATTGTTATAGAGTTAAAAATTGTTTTAAAAAAGTCTGATGGCAGTGTGTCGAGACAACATGTGGAAGCTTTAAGATGTCGAACTGTTTCTTCTAGGGATTTTTGATCAATTGGATTGAATTGCGTCATAATGACCAAGTTATGTCTTGGTGGTCATAGTGACGGTACAGTGTCCTTGTTAGACTGTGTAGTTCTGATGGTCCGTCTAATACTTTTAATTTGTTCACTAAAGAAACACGCAAATTCATTACATTTCACAATGGACATGAGTTCTGATGCTATCTGCTTTGTTGGGTTTGTAAGCTTGTTGACCATGACAAATAGATTGCGGGTGTTGTTGATATTCTTGTTGATCATTCCCAATATATGTTGCTGTCTGGCCCTGCGTAACTCATTGTTGAAGCTACCATGGCTTTGTTTATCGATGTCATAGTGAATTTGAAGTTTAGTTTTCCTCAACTTACGTTCCGCTTTCCTACATTCTCCTTTCAGGGCGCTTACCATCATGGTGGTTCTCCATTGTTTTCTGTATGCTCATAGTTTACCTTTACCGGTGCAACACGATCCATGACATTCAATATTTTTGCATTAAAATTATCCAGGAGTACATCAACTTACTCAGCACTTATTGATGTAGAGATAGCTATGGCTTCCATAAACTGAGCATTGGTACTCTCATTAATGTACCTTTTCTTAACAGAAACAGAGTTTACTGGAACATTTGGGGTGATAAATGATTAAAAAAAGACACAGAAATGATCAGACAGGGCCAAGTCTTTAACCATGAGAGAGGAAATATCAAGACCTTTAGAGATAACCAGATCTAGAATGTGGCCTTGAGTGTGTGTACGCTCTTTCACATGTTAAGTGAGATCAAAAGTGTCAAGTAGTGCAAAAAGTTCTTTGGCATTATTTTCCGTACTATTATCTATGTGGATGTTAAAATCCCCTGTAATAATAAACAAGTCATAATCAACTGATATAACAGATAGTAGTTCAGCAAAATCATCAATAAAATTTGCAGAATATCGTGGAGGTCTGTAAATGTTTAAAAACAAAATTTTGGGGGTACCCTTCAAAGTAAAACAGAGGTATTCAAAAGAAATAAAATTACCAAGTGTATTTTCTTTGCACTAGAATGTATCTTTGAATAGGGCAGCCACTCCTCCTTTCCTACCATTTCGACACGTATTCATATAGCCAAATTTTTCAGGTGCTGTCTCGTTAAGAACAGTAGTACTACAATCTTCTGTTAGCCACATTTCAGTGAGAAACATAAAATCTAGTTTGTAAGATATGATAATGTCATTTACCAAGAATAAGTTGTTGGTGAGAGATCTGATATTAAGTAAAGCCAGTTTAATAGATGTAATAGGGCTAGAGCTTCTAGAGCTTTAGATTTTGAACAACAGTGTGTGTTTCCATTCAAATGAATATGTGTGTCCAAACTTTTGACTAGTACTGAATATATGTATTTGTTTTACCAATAAACACATAATACCCAAATAAATGCTTTTAGTTTGACTTTCAAGTGCCTAAGACTTTTGCACAGTACTGTACATGAGAGCAGTTAGCAAGGCAAAGTTGGCTGGTCAAAGGTGAGAAATATGTTTCTCCCCCAATTTTTTTGCTCAACGACTTTCTCTTTCCAAATTGCTTGTTTGCCTTCATATTTTAACTGTAATCAACATGACTTGATTTCACTTTCTCTTTCCATATGAAATGTTTGTGTGTAATTATAGTCTGCTGGTAACGTTTATTTTCTGGTTGGGGTTGAACAGAGCGTTGTACTGGTATAAATCCATATTCCTTTAGCTGCATAGTGTTTTCAAGAAGTCACATGATTTCACAGAGGGGAAATTCGACTCGCCATGTGTCTGCATACAAGGGGTCAGTATAGACCCCACTGAGACTGCTGTTCCAGGTGTCAGAGCTACTGTCTTCTGACTGCTCTGAAACCAAATTCTATAAAACGTATTTATTTTTGGAAAAACTCTGGGATCCGAAGAAGCTTTTTGTGAAAGTTTCTTAGCAGTAATATGAATTTCAGCTGCAGTACTGTTCTACTGTTCTTATATACTGCTGACTTCAATAACCATTTTGTCTCCCTTTATGTGCTCTCACACATGATAGATTTTCCCATGGGGCTGAATGTGTGTGCTCTGCTATTAAACAAATGTGTAGGTTAATGTCAGTTCTTACCCACGGATGTGTTTACTGTCATACATTTCCTTTGCAGTCACTAAATCATATAGATCCAAATTATATCTGACAGTTGCCTGTATCATGCCTTAAATTGTACCTGATTGACTACTCAAAAAGCCATTAAAAGTGATTTTTCTGACTTTGGGAAACAGTGAACACAAATTCATATCTTCTGATGAAAACAAAGGTATTGATTGTCTGTGTATATGAATACTTTTTTCATGAATTAACTTTTTTATAGCAATTGAAAAAAATAAACAATAACAAATGTATACAGACTGAATGCTTACATTCTTTACATACAAGAAAACAAACATGACAGACATTGAAAAGAGAAAAAGAAGTGCGGCAGGTGTCAAAAGTGAGTAAAAGGAGAATATGAGTCAATCAAAACGGATAGACTGACCGGCAAGAATGTTTTAATCGGGAATATTTCAGGCACTCAGATCAATTTTGTAGAAAAAGATTATTTGAAACATTACCTTAAAACATTAACTACAGTTGTCTACTGGTCATTTTTGCTTGGTTTATGCTAATAGTACAGTAAAAATCTTACATATTGCCCCTTTATCCATCTCAGTAGTAGACAAACAAGCATATGATTTGCTTTCCACCGCTTAGGAGTAGCAATCAGATACAGTTATACTATATACAGTTGTGCTCATAAGTTTGCATACCCTTGCAGAAATTGTGAAATTTGGCATTGATTTTGAAAATATGACTGATCATACAAAAAAACTGTATTTTATTTAAGGATAGTGATCATATGAAGCCATTTATCATATAGTTGTTTGGCTCCTTTTTAAATCCTAATGATAACAGAAATCACTCAAATGGCCCTGATCAAAGTTTACATACCCATGAATATTTGGTCTTGTTACAGACACAAGGTGTCACAAGGTCACACACACAGGTGAAAATGGCAATCAAAGTTTAAATTCCCACATCTGTGGCTTTTTAAATTGCAATTAGTGTCTGTGTATAAATAGTCAATGAGGGTGTTAGCTCTCACATGGATGCACTGAGCAGGCTAGATACTGAGCCAAGGGGAGCAGAAAAGAACAGCCAAAAGACCTGCGTAACAAGGTAATGGAACTTTATAAAGATGGAAAAGGATATAAAAAGATATCCAAAGCCTTGCAAATGCCAGTCAGTAATGTTCAATCACTTATTAGGAAGTGGAAAATTCGGGGATCTCTTGATACCAAGTCTAGGTCAGGTAGGTAATTGTTCGGGATACAAAGAAAAACCCACAGGTACCTCAGGAGAAATACAGGCTGCTCTGGAAAAAGATAGTGCGGTTGTTTCAAGGAGCACAAAAGGACAATACTTGAACAAAAATGAGGTGCATGGTCTTGTTGCCAGAAAGAAGCCTTTCCTGCGCCAATGCCGCAAAAAAGCCCTGTTACAATATGCCCGACAACAACTTGACATGCCTCACAGCTTCTGGCACACTGTAATTTGGAGTGACGAGACCAAAATAGAGCTTTATGGTCACAACCATAAGCACTATGTTTGGAGAGGGGTCAACAAGGCCTATAGTGAACAGAATATCATCCCCACGGTGAAGCATGGTGTTGGCTCACTGTTGTTTTGGGGGGGGGTGAGCTCTAAAGGCACGGGGAATCTTGTGAAAATTGATGGCAAGATGAATGCAGCATGTTACCAGAAAATACTGGCAGAAAATGTGCCTTTTTCTGCACAAAAGCTGCACATGGGACGCTCTTGGACTTCCTAGCATGACAATGACCCTAAGCACAAGGCCAAGTTGACCCTCCAGTGGTTACAGCAGAAAAAGGTGAAGGTTCCGTGGCTGCCATCACAGTCTCCTGACCATAATATCATTGAGCCACTCTGGGGAGATCTCAAATGTGCGGTTCATGCAAGACGACCAAAGAATTTGCATGACCTGGAGGCATTTTGCCAAGACGAATGGGCAGCTATACCACCTGCAAGAATTCGGGGCCTCAGAGACAACTATTACAAAAGACTGCATGCTGTCATTGATGCTAAAGGGGGCAATACACAGTATTAAGAACTAAGGGTATGCAGACTTTTGAACAGGGCTCAGTTAATTTTCTGAACTTGCCATGTTTTGTATTATGATTTGGCCATTCTGTTATGACCTACAGTTGAATTTGAATCCCATTAGAAATAAAAGATGTGTTTTTCCTGCTCACTCATGTTTTCTTTACAATTGGTACATATTCTCTAAGGGGTTGCAAACTTTTGAGCACAACTGTAATTTAGATCAGACACTATGAACCACAATGTATGGTAGGGTGAACTTGGTCTGATGATAGGCAGCAGTGCCAGAAAATGATCCCCTAAACTAAATTATTGAGGCTCAGTTCGCTGGACAAACAACCTTTTTATCTTCACCAGAGTAGATGCTAAATTTTCATTAGCCATTTCACATCATCCTGGCTCAGCCATCCTCCAATCTTCCTGTAACACAGCGAGGGGACCACGTGTAAGGTGATGAATTAAAGTAAAAACCTAACTAATGACTGAGAAACATACAATGGGACAACTAGTCTCTGATGATGTGAACTCATTAGGGGCAGGGTTTTAAAAATATAATGTAAGATGTAATGAGAAGATAGATGTGAAAGAGAGGCCTGGCGAAATTAAAAAAAACTGTAGTTTATTGGGCCAAAGTTACTATTTATAAAGAAAAAGTTTTGGAAAATGGACAGATAGCAGAGTTCTGTCTGTGATATATACAAGTGCAGGCGTTTACTGAAAGAAGTCTGGACAAGAAGGAAAGAGAGGCGGTTGCATAGAGGTTACGCACAAGCGAATTCGCTAGTGAACTGCCATGATACACCTACAGCGGCTACGTACTGTGGAAGCACTGCTCCCATTTCAGTTACGTTTTTCTTTTCTTACAATCAATACATTTGAGCGCAATTTGGCTCCATACCGGAGCTCCCTTCCTCTGAGCATGATACGTTGAAGACTTCAAACCCAAACAAACATGTTTCTGTGAAACATGCACAGTTTTGTAACAGTATTCCGTTATAATGCAATAATTCAATATTGCAATATAACCTTTTTTAATAACGGGAGCTCGCTTCAGATGTATGAAAGGCCAAAGGTTCACATCGTCTTACTCTGAACGGGCGTGTTGCTACTATGCCGTTGAGTGTATGGGTGTCATTTACAAGCGGTATTTTCGACTGTTTTTTGTCTGAACGTCCGTTGAAAATGTGTAAATTGTCACAGAAAATGTCTAGCTAAGTCCCCCTATTATCGGCCAAACCCATTATCAGCCGTTTCTGGTTGGAAAACTAAATCTTCTGAAGTTCAAAATTTAAATGCACTGAAAAACAACCGAGGTAAAGTTGGTTTTATATTCAGAGATTCAACAGACATTCAACAGAGATTCAACAGACATTCGAAGCAAACATTTAAATGTTAAAAACTACTTGCATTCTTCAATGACTTTTACTGACTTATCAAGATATTCTATATTAGGTTGGATTACTTTCACAAGCCTTTATTTGATCAAACAATCAAACACATTTTATGCACATTCTCTAACATTGAAAAACGATATTATATCGCAATAACTTTTTCAAAAAGAATCACAGAAACTTCATTCCAAGTACAAAATATTCTACAGTAGGCTGGACAACTTTTACAACCTTTAAATTGATTGAAAAAGTACACTTAGATTTTCAACACATTTTCAAACTTTGAAAAGTACTGTTATATCGCAATATCTTTTTTAAAGATTTTCAGAGAAACTTCATTCCAAGTTCACAATATTCTACCCTAGGGTGGACAACTTTTACAACCTTTCATTTGAGTCTGAAATCACAATTAGAATCTTCAAAATTTCGCAAACTTTGAAAAATGCAGTTTTTTGTAATAACTTCTTCAAACATTTTCAGAGAAACTTTAGTTCAAGTTCAAAATATTATATACTCGTGTGGACAGCATTTACACCTTTTGATTTGATCCAGAAATCACAACTAGCATTTTCTAAATTCTGCACATTTAGATAAAAACAGTTTTATATCAATAAGTTTATCAAAAAGTATCACAAGTTTGTTATGAATCAGTGGTCTATTTTATTCTTAAAAATAGATAAATAGGCCTAAATGAGTGCATATTGTGCATACAGTATAATGTAATAATATATGCCTAAAATGACCATACAGTGCAAAACTTTCAATTTCAATAACTCCTCCCGAAGGTCCTAGTTGCCACACCCGCGGTAACACAGTTCACATGTCCAAAAGCATTTGATTCATGCTGTTCAGATTCTAGGCCTATTCGTTTTGAATAGACAGATTTATATGCACTTTGTCAATATACATTCCAGGTGTGTTCAAGACGGCTTGTTGTTGTGAGGATTTGGCAAACGATAGTGACTAGAAGGCAGACGACTCAGACTGGCACAGGGGAGTCGGAGATGAGCTGCACCGGTTGATACTGTGACATTAATCATATACATCAATCCGTATTTACAGATCACTTTAAAGCAGTTTGAAAATGTGTTGAAAATCTAAGTGATTTGAAGATTGTAAAAGTTGTCCACCCTAGGGTAGAATATTGTGAACTTGGAATGAAGTTTCTCTGAAAATCTTTAAAAAAGTTATTGCGATATAACAGTAATTTTCAAAGTTTGAAAATATGTTGAAAATCTAAGTGTACTCTTTTGATCAATTTAAAGGTTGTAAAAGATGTCCAGCTTACAGGAGAATATTTTGAACTTGAAATGAAGTTTGTCAGAAAATCTTTGAAAACGTTATTGCAAAAAACTGTTTTTCAAAGTTTGTGAAATTTTGAAGATTCTAATTGGGATTTCAGACTCAAATGAAAGGTTATAAAAGTTGTCCAGCATACTGGAGAATATTTAGAACTTGAAATGAAGTTTCTCTGAAAATCTTTTAAAAAGTTATTGCGTTAAAACTGTGTTTTTCAAAGTTTGAAAATGTGTTTAAAATCTAAGTGTACTATTTCCATCAAATTAAATTTTGTAAAAGTTGTCCAGCCTACTGTAGAATATTTGGAACTTGAAATGATGTTTCCATGATACTTTGTTCAAAAGTTATTGCGTTAAAACTGTGTTTTTCAAAGTTTGAAAATGTGTTTAAAATCTAAGTGTATTATTTCCATCAAATTAAAGGTTGTAAAAGTTGTCCAGCCTACTGGATAATATTTGAAACTTGGAATGAAGTTTCTATGATACGTTTTGAAAACGTTATTGCGATATAATAGCGTTTTTCAATGTTAGAGAATGTATGTAAAATCTAGGTTTTATTGTTTGATCAAATAAAGGCTTGTAAAAGTTGTCCAACCTAATATAGAATATTTTGATAAGTCAGTGAGAGTTATCAGTGAAGAATGCAAGTCGTTTTTAACGTTTAAATGTTTACTTCGAATGTCTGTTGAATGTCTGTTCAATCTCTGAATATAAAACCAACTTTACCTCGGTTGGAAAACAATGGTACGTTTTGTTATTAAATCATTTCAGCTAGCCCACCACCGTTTTTTATAGAAATGTATGGAGGTAAAATGATTCCTTTTAGATTTTAAAAATGTAATATAAGGAAATTATTCTAGTTGCAAATCGTGAAATTCGACTTGCATGATAGACCACCATATAATAAATTGATCACTCTTTTTTTCTTTACCTGAAGGCAGGAAAGGTAGCTACAATGTTCGAGTAGACGCTTTGAGAGAACTATGATGTGTAATTTTTAACACAAAAAGTAAATACAATGTTATTGAACAAAATAGTAAGTTGACCGATAATTGGGTACGGTGGCCGATAATAGGGGGTCGTATTTTTTAGCTGTCAAGGTATTCACAAGTCGTAAAAACTAGGCTACTTAAGAGAGTATGATTGTCGAACGTTAATTGGAGACTGACCGTTGTAATTGTAGCTTTTATGCCAAGTTACCTCATTAAAGTTCTTTAAGCGAATCTAAGAGTCAAACAGCCTGTAAATTCCGTGATATTACATTAGCTACATTGCTAACCACTACTGGAATTTATATTTCCACAGAAATTTCTGAAATGATAATTAATGACATGCTAGCCTTGACAACTTGATCAAATGATTACTCGGTACAAGAATATATATTTCAAAAATGCTGCTGGATATGCTGATAATAGGGGGTTCTATGCTAGAGTGCATTTACAGGCGATGAGAACGCTTCTTATGACTGCTTTTTACATACGTAAAGTATGCCACCGAACACTCGTTCAGAACGGCCGGTCCCCAGTAAACCGCCGTCCACAATGCCATTTTCGCTGTTATAAAACAGCGTTTTTGACGTGGTGCAGTAAGCGCCATCCTTTACAGCGGCTTCAATCACTTATGTCACCATCCAAAACATCATTTCCCTTGTTCTATATGGAAGCCCAAAAGGCTCAAATCGTGATAAAACTACACACGTTAATTGTTCATGATAATTTTAAAAGCAAGTGTAATGTGTGAATTACAAGCGCTGAGATTGCCTGTTTTGAAACTCAAATTGTTATCGTGTGTGGGGCAATAGCATTAAGATAACATGCAAGCCTGCTAGAGGCTAAGTAGAACTAAGAAACATTGTACCTGCATTAGAGGAGGGGGTGACAGGATCCTTATCTCACTAGAATAGCTGGGAGCAAGAACAGACCCCTTTGGAATTCGGTAATAAACGGGCAGAATGCCAAATAAGGGGAAAGACGCTAAAGCTAGAAGTCGATTGGTTGGAATAACAACAGGGAAACCCGATGACGGCAGCTGCCATGAAAGATGTGTTAAACAACATATATCTCACTTATATATGGTAGGAACCGCGCCCTGAACCATAAAATTTAGGGTAGGGGGCTCATGCTATAAGAACTGTGTGTGCTGTGATTGTGTCAGACTCTGTTGGACTGAATGCCACACTGTCTCCAGATATATCTGTATGAATAAAGATAATTGCCGGC
>JACXGI010010264.1:0-28012 GCA_016801175.1 Esox masquinongy
CCGGGCAGGGTAACTCCTCCTCTTCCTCTATTGTGCATTGGTTTATCTTTGAACCATTCTTAGTCTGGCTCCTCCCCCGAGACCACTTTGCCATGGGAAACCCTACCAGGAGCACTAAGGCCCAGACAACACAGCTCTCAGGTTCACAGGAACACACAAACCTCTCCACCACGGTAAGGTGATGGCTCTCGGAGAGGACATTAGGCTACTATTTAATAGAAAAACGGGTTTCAGTCGCTTATTTGTCGCATCAACTCTGATTGACCAAAGGAAAAAAAAAAAAACACTCAAGCGTGTGTAAAATATTTTGACTAATATTTAAAGTCGAATTTTGTCATTTCCAACCATATTTGCTAATTAGATAATGCGCATTAAAATGTATGGATAGAAATATATGTTGTCCCATTGCATATTAAACGTTGAAACACGTTTTGCTACGTAAGGAAGGCTATTTCAAATAACTAGGCTATTTCAAATAAATTTGCTATTCTGTGGTCTGGCTAGCCTCCATCGTTTCTATTTTTTTAAACCAGCCCAAGGATGTCTGCTTCGCCTTCTACATTTCGAAGTCATATGCTGGAGTTGCTTGCGGGTGTGTGTGGCTTTTGACTCTCTCCCCCCGCTTAGTCACATGACCAAACACTCAGTAGCCTAAAAAGTCTTATTGTAAGACCGAGCCGAGGCTTGCTGTTTTCTTGGCAACAGATCATATAGGTCACACTATTAGGCTATTTAATATGCTATTAATCTATTTATCTATTCATTTTGCATATTTCCCACCGGACATTTTGGCTGTTGACATTTTCATCTGCTGGACAACCTGCTACAGTCGAAAAGCCGGCTTTTGCGGGTGGTACGAAGAATTCAGTGTGCCTGTCGAAAGTGCACATGTGCCGCTATCTAAAATTCCTTTCTGTCAGCAGGAGCGTGTAATATCTCGTGCACTTGTGGCTTCTCGCTCCCGACACTGACTTCCTTCCAAAAAGATTTCCAGAAAGCATCTGGTTATTTAAACTTGTTTGCTCTGTAATATTAGCTTGTGGTATTTGCAATCCATGGATTACTTTTTTTTGCAACAGCCGCAAAAAGAAAATATATTCTGTTGGCTAACATACGTGTAAGTAGTATTGTTTCAATGACAAATGCCATGTTAGCATTAGCTAGCACAGCCAGTCAAAGCGACTGGTGAACGTTAGCCAGCTAATTCAGTTTGTTTCACTGTTCTCTATATTCACAAGCTACATGTACGGAAATTTTTAAATATATTATCTGAATACATTGTATGTCAGACTGTTGCAATTGACCACTTAAAAATGTTGATAAAAAATGTATTGATATAAACGTTGTGTTGGTGGTGTTTTTTGCAGGAGCAAGAATACTGTACCTTTGTTGAAATGTATTTCAACACCTAAATGATGTATTTCAACATTAAAATTTCAGTAATGATGTACATTTTCAAGTTGTTGGTTGCAACAAGTCATTTTGGACTGTGAACATTAACTGTTTTATGCAGTATGCTTAGCATGTAAGCCTCAAGGTGAAATACCAGTTTTTATACTTCTGTGCCGCAAATATGGATAAAGTTAAATGTGTGTATATATTTTTTTTATACATTTCAGAATAAAAGATATGGAATAACGTCTTTAAGCCTGTAATCCAGTTTAGACTAAATCATCAGCTCCCATTGAGGATACACTGAGTGAATGCAATAAATTAATATACATCTATCTTCTAAAATAAAGTGGTCACCATTGCAGTCAGTCACTGGAGGAATCCCCCCATTGTAAATCAACCTGGATTGTCCAAAAAACATCTCTCACCAACATTGAACATGTTTTTGATTCAGGAGTATATTTTTATTCATTAAAGTGTGGGACACCATTTCCGCCAGTCAATCATTGTCCCCCTGTCAGTTAAAATACATAGAACCTACATTTCCCCAAACTCCCACAGCTATTGTCCTCTACTTTACCAACACATTCGATGGGTTTAATTCAATCTGGACTATATTTTCATTCATTAAAGTGGGGGACACCATTTTCGCCAGGCACCGGCGAAATCTGTGTCACACTGTCAGTCAAAATACATAGCACCTACATTTTCCAAATCTATTACAGATATTGATTCTCTACCTTACCAACACATTCAATGTGTTTAATTCATTCTGGATAATATTTTCATTTATTGAAGAGGGGGACACCATTTGCGCCAAGTACTGGCGAAATCTGTGCCCCAGTGTCAATCAAATTACATAGTACCTAAATTTACCAAAGTCACTATGGATTTTGACTGACAGGGGGACACAGATTTCGCCGGAGCCTGACGGAAATGGTGTCCCCCTCTTTAATGAATGAACACGTTATCCAGAGTGAATTAAACACATTGAATGTGTTGGTAAGGTAGAGAATCAATATCTGTAAAAGATTTGGAAAATTTAGGTGCTATGTGTTTTGATTGACATGGGGACACATATTTCGCCGGTGCCTGGCGGAAATGGTGTCCCCCTCTTTAATGAATGAAGACGCTATCCACATTGAATAAAACCTATTACAAAGGATGGTGAAGGAGAAGATAATAAACTCTATGACTTTGGTCAATTTAGGTACTATGTAATTTGATTGACAGGGGGACACAGATTTTGCTGGTGGCAGAAATGGTATCCCCCTCTTTAATGAATGAAGATGTTATCCACATTGAATTAAACCCATTCAATGTGTTGGTGAGGGAGAGGATCAATATGTCTATATATTTGGTCAATTTAGGTACTTTCTGTTTTAATTGAAAGAGGGGCACAGATTTCGCTGGTGCCTTGCGGAAATGGTGCCCCTCTCTTTCTTGAATGAAAATATGCTCCTTCTTTTAACAATACTCTGTAAGCGTTTGGAACTGAGGACACCAATGCTGTAGCTTTGAAGGTGATATGTTTTACCATTCTTGCTTGATATAGAATTTCAGCTGCTCAACAGTTCGGGGTCTCCTTTTTCACATTTTTCATTTCATAATGCGCCAAATGTTTTCAATAGGTGACAGGTCGGGACTGCAGTCAGGACAGTTTAGCACCCGGACTCTTTTACTACAGAGCCACGCTGTTGCAATACGTGCAGAATGTGGTTTGGCATTGTTTTCCTGAAATAATCTAGGCCTTCCCTGAAAAAGACTTGATCTGGATGGCAGCACGTGTTTCTCCAAAACCTGTATATATTGGTCAGCATTAATGGTGGCTTCACAGATGTGCAAGTCACCCATGCCATGTGCACTAATGCATCCCCGTACCATCATGGATGCTGGCTTTTAAGCTTAGGTTACCAGACGCTTTTTAGAAGGAAGACAATGTCGGGAGCGAGGAGCAACAAGTGCACGAGATATCACATGCTCACGTCGACAGAAAGAAATATTCGCATGCGCACTTTCAACAGGCACACTGAATTCGCACGGTCACTGAATTCTTCTTAACACCGGCAAAAGACTGATTTACGCTTCAATGTCAAACGCGTCTGCGTTGGATCCGCGGACACTGCA
This sequence comes from Esox masquinongy, assembly GCA_016801175.1. Classification (NCBI taxonomy): domain Eukaryota; kingdom Metazoa; phylum Chordata; class Actinopteri; order Esociformes; family Esocidae; genus Esox; species Esox masquinongy. The sequence goes on from JACXGI010010264.1 coordinate 3,520, forward strand.
GAGAGCCGCACAGGCCCGCACAGCCAGACGGCATAGGCTACGCGCACCAGCTCAAAAATCTAAAAGCGCGTAGCTACACATAAGTGAACCGCAGAGCCGCACAAACGATTATTGGTTGGATGGCGGAGGGAGGGTTTTACAGAGTACGGAATTCCGGCCAAATTTGACTTCCTCTATCAACGAAGACGAGATGTAGGAGGGTAAAAAGTACCTCCGTTTTATATAACGCTTTCTTGGCTGACATAAAACACAGTGAAACCAACTCCAATTTTGGCAAGGACACAAACGAGGTAAGTTCAGTTTTACAAATTGGCTAATTCAGTGTTGATTACTTCTACTACAACGTTGGCTAACTGGCCAGTAAAGCTTAAAGATTCATATTAGGAACACAGGAAACAAAAACAACTTAGTTGATGTTTTTCTCAATACACTTGTGTTATCCCTATGGACTGGGAGTAAATGAAAATTTTAGTCACGTTGTCGGAGAAACTAAACTGCATCATAAACTGCAAGTACTGAAAGTGTATACTCCAGTGATTCAGTTGCGTTCATTTTATATGTACCAGTCATTTGTTTGCATGGCTGCGTTAATTAGCCAACTACTCAGTTAAATGTAGTTATATTTAGATGTAGCTATCAATATTGCTGCCACAATTGTATCTGTAGAAACAGATGTTTTATGTAAATCAAGTTTGACTAGCTAACAATAATAGTACTATTTTGCCATGCTTTAGGTAAAGCAAGTTTGGCTAGCTAACGCTAATAGTACTGTTTTGCCATGCTTTAGTTAGGTAGAGCAAGTTTGGCTAGCTAACACTAATAGTAGGCTGGACAGATGAAAAATTTCACAACGCTTTTTCCGGATGAAACTTATTGTTGTGTTTGTCATGGAGGCCAGTTTCATAATATTACCTTATATTCAAGCTGCTTGCTGTAGTTTAAAAGAAATCACCAGAAAACAGGCCTAATTTTGGGGCTGTTTTCACCCTGGCTCTTCGTATCATTTCTATTGAGCATTGTGGCACCAACTCTACTTCAGAACGTGTTCCAAACATTCTAATTCTTGCCATTGTTCTACGTCACAATGCCATACTAGCCCATAGAGTCAATGAGCTTTCAATGCACCGTAGGTTTGCCTCACATTTCCTTGAACAAACGGGCTACTAAATATCTTATCGTTGGTCGCCTGGGCTTTCTGCCACCTACTCATCAAAAGCAAAACCTGTTCTACTCGTGGTTAAAAATATTTCTTCACAGAATGTGTAAAAGCTTATCCTATTTCGATGTTATTTGATGTTATTTGTCTAAATATGTCAATTTTAAGCCTTCATCGTAACATTTTAGTTTACCAAATAAATGTATTTTATTTTTTGTTTGCCTAATGGATGACAGGTAATTTCTGTTGTCAGATTTGTTAGTATGTTTGAAATCGAGCGTATGATGCGCGCACTCTCTTACTAACAAAACCGTACGGTCAATCAGCAGCTTAGCTGCTGGCACTCATTTTTAGATATGAAGCAGTTGCTGCCTTAGATTATGAGTAGCATGTCAGCTCAATAGGCTACACAGCAATATGATAATAATGGCAATCGGCTACACAGCGATACGACATTTAATGGCATTTAGCATTAAGATGTATTAGCAATTATATATACACTGCGTGCACAATTATTAGGCAAATCGTACTCAAGATTTATTTCATTGTTGAATAAACAATGCTCTCAGTCAATCCAAAATATCAATGAACCTCAAACCTGAATGTTTAACAAAGGAAAAATGAGTTTTGATCTTTCTCAGGGGAATACATGAGTGTGCACAATTATTAGGCAACAATTAGTGTGCACAATTATTATGCAACAAAATTACAAAAATAATTTCTCCAACTCACTTGTTCATTCTCATAGTTTAGAGTTAGTGCAACAAATAAGTAACAAAATGAAAATTAAATATTTCTGGCCTTTCAAAAAATATTCAGTGACCGATATAGCCACCCTTCTTTTCAATAACTGCCATGAGCCTTCCATCCATGTAGTCTGTCAGTTTCTTGATCTGTTCACAATCAACTTTCGCTGAAGCAGCAACCACAGCCTCCCAAATGCGGTTCAAAGAGATGTATTGTCTTACCTGACTGTAAATGTCACGTTTGAGAAGGGTCCACAAGTTCTCAAAAGGATTTAAGTCAGGTAAGGAAGGGGGCCAGGTCATTATTTGGGCATCTTTGAGGCCCTTGCTTGCTAGCCAACAGTGGAGTACTTGGATGCATGTGATGGAGCATTGTCCTGCGTAAAGAACAAGGCTTTGAATGCTGAGGACTTCTTTACACACACAAATATTCGACTATCCATGCCCATCCCTAGTGTCCGGTGGTCACGCCTCAATAGTTTAGCTATTTCAAGAGTGTTCCATCCGTCTGAAAGGCGTTTTACAATTTATGACTTTTCAGTGTCAGTTAAATCTCTTTTTTGGCCCATTTTACCTGAGGTCATGAAGCTGCCTAATAATTATGCACACCTTAATATAAAGTGTTATTCACTGTTGCCACACCCTCCCTCATTACACAAATGCATATCACCTGAAAATGATTAAATCCAATGAGTATTCAAGTTTATATGGTTTGGAGTTGTAAAATGTGCATAGAAATAATAATACGATCAGAATACTCACTTGAATAATAATTGTGCACGCAGTGTAATTGATCATCAAAGATTTGGGGAGAGCCATGTCCCACTGTTGAGAACTGTAAATATTGCAGGGGAAAAAAACAAAGTTGTCACAGTAACGTACAATAAGCCACACTACGTACCCCTTAGCAAGAGTCAGTTTGATGAGATCTGTATTGAAGTAAAATCTGATCAGAATCAGTTGCTTTCATTCACAGTGGGGAAGGTGATTGCAAAATGACACTTCAGACCAGTCAACAATCTTTTAGACTATAAGATGCAGCCTCAGAAACTGTACAATGATCCTCAAAGCTTTGCTGAATACTATACAGCGCAGGCTGGTAATGGTTTACTGGGTTATCATGATAGCGCTGCAGTGTACGGGGCGTGTCTAGGTGGCCTTTTCCGGAGGCTTTTCCGGATGGCTATACCTTTGTTGAAGTGTGATGTCTCAATCGCAAAACCACATTTGAAAAATGCAGTGAGGAATATATTAGGGGAGGTCGTCAGCAACGTCGTGGCTCGTCAAACAAAACAACAGGATGGATCTGGATTGATGGTTATGACTCGAGGTGTTAGAAAGAGACCGCCTGGTAGGAGGAGCCTACCAAAGAGTAAAAAACGCAAGATTGTGACAAAAACGAGCCGCTGTTAATGCCGCTGTTGAGGACACTCAAAGGGAACACTGCAAGAAAACTGAGTTGGATTTATTCACTGTTCCTTTCACACAGACCTCTATTGAGAAAAATACATATGTTGAAATACCAACCTTATCAGCAATATCAGACGCAGCCAGGATCCGAAATTAACACCCGCCAAATGCCAAATGCAGGTAGATTTTATGTTTGGTGAGTAAATCGCAGAAGGCTGTCTGCCACACTAGTGGGTCAGTGTTTGTACCCAATGTTTTCCTCTTATTGTAATCAAAGCAGCAGAGATCGGCGCTGCTAAGTTGTGATGCGCCATAATTGAAAAACATAATATAAGCTTAGCTCATTTTATTTTACTTCTACTTAGCGCATTTCCCATCGCACACAGTTTACTATCGCACAAGCATCAGAGCAGAGCAACAACTTTTGGAGTATCAATCTAGCGAGTGAGGTCAGTGAAAAGTAACTAGCTGTGTGTGTGCATGCACATGTTTGTGTTCAACTGTCAGTAAGTTGCTGTCACATTGATATAAAGAAGGTAGCCATCCTCAGAGCGACAACCCAAGGTAAGAAGCTAGCTAGCTAGCTAACTGTCACAACTCGATAGCTACAATGGAATAGTGTCAATTCAGGTAACATTAGAGATTTGGCAGCAACAATAAGAACTCCGTTTTTTTTATTTTGCCTTCAAAATAAAATTCTGTGGTGAAACGTTATATACATTCGACAGCAACAATAAGACATCAGATTTTTGTATTTTGCCTTCAATATTAAAGTATGCGGTGTGTAGTGTATATTGTCTAAATTTTCAAAGGAAAAACTACCTGAGGTAAAATATAAATTGAATAAATTACTATTTAAATAATACTATATTAGGTAAAGAATAGTTTAAGGTGGAGCACATTGAGAAATGGTTAGCGCTTAAGTAAGTTAATGTAGAGAACATTTCTACTATAAAAAAGTGATTTTTTATCTTATTGTTATTAATTTGCTTTTGTACATTAGCTTTGGAGAGTGTTTGTGTTATAAATTCATGAACAGTTTTAGAGAACGGTTAATTGAGGGGGAGTACTTAGGTTATTAGAGAATGATGTTAAGTATTTTCGAATAATGTTAAGAAAGCTGACAAGAGATACTGGTGTAAAGGGATGGCGTTATTGCAATACATAAAAAAACATTTTTGAAGTATCACAAAAAGAATGCTTTGTGAGAATTGGAGGTTTGGAGATAAAGGAGTTTCAAGAGGCTGGCTACATTATGATGCTCAGCTGTGGTGATCTGTGTGGCCAGTATGCTAATGATATAAACAGAAACAATTAATTTGTCATCTGAAATAAAAGGTTCTTATTCAACATAATACCTCATTATCTCAGTGAAATGTACTGAAATTAATGTATACATGAAACAAAATGTCAATTTATAATTTTGACAGGTAAAAAATATGCTTGGCCGGTGGATTTTTTTATCTACCAGTCCCCTTGGCAGATGAGCCAAAAAGTTAGTTTCGGACACTGGTGACATATTAGGACCAGCACTAATGCTAAAGCGAGGCTGACCCAGGTGCAAGAACAGATGGTAAGACAAACTCTGAAAATGATACAGGAGGTAGACACTGGAACAGCATGTCTGAGCTTCATGCACAGTTGTGAGGCTAAAGTGCCCGCATGTGCTGTCCCCAGGCCACAGTGGAACTCTCTGAAGAAAAAGGTTGTCTGGCTCCAAAGTCATCCCACTAATGAAAAACTTTCAACATGCTCATCGTGAAGCATCCCAGATGACCACAGAGATGGCTTCTCAAGTAGCTGACAACCTGGTCAGATGCCCTGGGGAGACAAATCTGGAGTCTTTCATCGTTATGACCAAGACAACCATGCTGGACCCAAAGTTCGAAACTTTTGGGTCCCTCAGCCAATCAAATGCCAGTGACGCAGTCAGATGGATGAAACCTGAGTGTGCTAACATAAGAGCCCAGACATTCCCTTATCACAGTTAGACACAACCTTTCTACCAGCTTAACCTGAAATCCCAACCCAAACAGCGGGATCTGCAGTTTTTATAACTACTGGTATTTTCAGACAGGACATGTGTTGTGTGAAGTACAGTACAATCATTGCTAATGATTCGTTATCAAAATTTCTTAGTTACAAATTGTGACTGCTGGACAGCAATGTAGACCAGACCAGAAGGAACTCAAATGCCACTGCCGACACTATTAAGGTCCAATGCTACCGTAGTGATGCAAACCTCCCAAGATTGGAAGATCATCTTAAATATATGCATGAAGAAACATGTATTTCCCCACCTTTAATAGCGGGCACTAGAGTTTTTGTGCATGCCAGCCACCTCGGTCCCTTGTTAAAGAGTGTTCTCCAAGGCAGGGGAAATTGTTTCCACAAAAAGAAATTGACTTACCCATAACACACAGAAACAACTTATATTTCTAAATACAATCTATAAAGTGTATAATCCCTTCCCAGTCACAAAAGCACCTTCCTTTTCACTTCCCATACTGAAGCATATTGACTTTCACTGCCCAGTTACAGAAGCACTAATACTAACCAATTGAACCACACACAAATGTTGTCCCTCTTTATTTAAATCTTCCTGTTTTCCTTCATTTTTGTCAACATAGTCACCAAATAGGAGTATTATTTTCCAATTTTCAAACTTGAGTAATGCATTGTTATATATTTTATAATATATTTCAGTAGAAGGTAATGCCAACAGTGACAATTTCATTGGAATTAATAAACATTGAGTCAGACAATGATAAGCTTCAATAGCTGAGACATACCGTATCTCTTAAAGTGGTATTTCACCAAATCAAAACTACTTAAATGTACAAATTACTAATGCTAGCAAAGACCTATTTGTTCTATAAAAACACAAGATCACCTCAACACAGCCTAGAACAAGTGAAATTTAAACTTTGATCTGTATCGGTCTGTTCATTAAATACCATTGGTCCTGTTCATAAAGTTTGTAGAAACTGACTCCTTAATAATTTCTAGCAGACAAAAGAGAGATTAAAACAGTAGTTATTTTTTAAACCCCTCTGTTGATAATGTCCATGTGGTGTTCTGTGCGCAAGTCTGCTGTAGAGCTCGTCACTACCCCTAGCTGGGAGGGGGCCAGAGACAATTACTCGATCCCGACACATCTTTCTAGCTAGTTTACACGCTGTTCTGCTTCGTAACCTCTGACTGTTTCATCATAACGTCGTTGGTGCCAACGTGAATAACAATATCTCTGTACTCTCTATACTTGCCAGTTTTAGACTTCGCTAGCACCAACCCCAGATTAGCGGCTACGTCGGTGGCTCTGCCCCCCAGTAAACAGTGTACGATCGCTGGCTGATTCTTTATTCTAATACTGCGGGTAATGGAATCGCCGATGACTAAAGTTTTCAGTTTTTCCGGGCCACTGGTAGAAAATGCCTGCCGATCATTCGCCTCCGAAGATGGCTCGGGCCTTGACTTTCCAGTGGGGAAAACCTGTTGAAAATCTCAGTCGGCTCTAGCAGCGACCCAGGTTTAACTGGTCAACGGCATTTCTATCCCGGTGACCAAGAGAAAGTTCTTGCCCGGCTGCAGGAGCTGTGCCGGGGGGCTAGCAACACTGTAGTTTCTTCCTGGTGGTACAGACACAGTTTTTTCCATTTCTACACTAACATAATCCTTGCCTGACATTTGCGTCTGAAGCCGAGCCTCTAACTCTGTTATCTTTACCTGAAGACGATAGTTCTCCTCCGTGTTGTAGCTACAACAATTAGTGATAAGGCGCATAGTAATGGTACTTAGCTTCGGGTGTTCAGGGATGAGTAGTTCCGTTAATTATGTCCAAATAGAGTCCCGGTGTAGAAAAGTTGGGTAAAAGGTCAACAGAAAAAAAAATTGCGTTGGTAATCTCTTAAAGTAGAATTTAACCAATTAGTTTACATAGAGTAATTTCGAAAAAGTTTGGCAGGTAGGTAACAGCAAGCAGCGTACAGCACGTCAACAATCCCACAATGCCATAACAGAACTTGCTTTGTTAGGAAAGCTGCTGTTATAAGCATGACTACATGTCATGCTACAAAGCCAGGTTAGCCCTAACCTAAATATTAATATCAACCTTATTGCAATGCAAATGTTTGTAACATTAGAACAGGCAAATTTTAGGATGACCAAATTTTAGGATCTGTATGACCATTTTATTGCAAATGACCTTGAAGTCCTTGATTTTTGATTTAGACTAACCTGTTAGGGGGGTCAAGCAGGCCGAGGACTTTGTGAACCATGAAGTCAATGAATCTTAAGCTCGGCTCGGAAAAAGCTTTCAATAGGCCCGTGGCCTAAAGTTGCACTTCTGTACTGTAAGTGCGGATACTCTCGATTTCTGTGAGCAGGTGGATGATGCGATCAAGAGATTATAATGACACTCACCGTGGCCAGGTGACCAGTCCATCGCTGTTCAAGCAGCTGTTTTAGTTTGTCTCCCATGTATTGCGCAGCCACAGTTGCTTTCCTGAGAAACTTCTAAAGGGAATTACAAACATTGAAAAAGTCTTCCAATGCACTCTCAGGACATAGCCTGTACTACGACCAAATGCAGCTGCTGGTTAAAGGAGTGCACATATGGCACTTCCCGATTCAGCTTTTCCTGCAATACCTTTTGCATGCCCCCATGTTTACCAGACATCACACTGGCCCCGTAATGACACAGACTAAATATCTTCTCTGTGCTAAGGCCAACGTGTGTTAGCTCTGACAGGACCAAATCAGTCAGCGAGTAAGCATTACATTCCTTTGTCGTTGCCATTGACAGTAGCCTCTCACAAATACGGTTGTTTCCTATGAGGTACCATTTAAGCCAAAAATATGTCCACTGTTATGTTTGTTTTTGTTCAAATGGTCGATGTCGTTGTGCATGTCGTCTGCACTGTCGTCTGTTTTGTCGTTACAATGTGCATTTGGTATTGTATTTCCTGTACGTTTATGTCGTTGGCCTCGTTGACTACGGATTTGCGGCCGTTACCACGGGCATTTGTTTAAATCGTTGTCCATTCCCGTGTCGTTACTCCTGGTTTTACTCTATGTCCATGAGCTCCCTCACTTTTTGATCACGTGACGTGCACTACACATCTTTGGATTTACCAACTCGTTCTGAAAGCATTTTTGATTTACAGTTAAAATTTTAAACGATTTGTTATACGCCTGAACAAGCTTACATTTGTTCAGGCGTCAAACTTAGCCAAGTTACATATTCAATTATAGGACTAACAACTTCTATGTCCCCCATATTCAATACTTGTATGGGAACTTTAATAGTAAGCCAAGATTCAACAAAGTCTTTAATAGTAAGCCAAGTAAGTCACATAAAGGGAAGTAAGCGGGGGGTTGTTTGACAATAACAAATAAGACATTTAGTTTGTCTTTAAGCATGGTGAAGTTCACCATTATGTTCTGGATCATCCATTAAACCACCCAGACACAGTAATGATACAGTTCATTCTCTGATCTACGCTGGAGGACAGTGTGATAGAGAAATTCCACAACAACAGGAGGGCAGGCCACCATGAGGCTATTGGTGATTATCAATCAACTACAGGAGAGCAGGTCACCATGAGGCTATTGGTGATTATCAATCAACTACAGGAGAGCAGGTCACCATGAGGCTATTGGTGATTATCAATCAACAACAGGAGGGCAGGTCACCATGAGGCTATTGGTGATTATCAATCAACTACAGGAGAGCAGGTCACCATGAGGCTATTAGTTATTATCAATCAACTACAGGAGAGCAGGTCACCATGAGGCTATTGGTGATTATCAGTCAACTACAGGAGGGCAGGTCAGCACGAGGCTATTTGTGATTATCAATCAACTACAGAGTTCAGTTTTTGTGATGGGAGACAGAGGATGGGTCAACCGAATTACAAGAATATAAATATACAGAATTCAACTACAGTACCAGTTAAAAGTTGTGACATGCTTACTAATTGAAGGTTTTGTCTTTATTTCTTCTATTTTCTACATTGTAGATAGTAGTGAAGAGATTAAACCTATGAAATAAAATGTTTGGAATTATTTATTAACAAAAAATAATTCCAAACATTTGGAATTAGTGTTAAATTAAAATCCCTCCCTGTCTGAGATGTCTACTTCACCCCTCGTCCCCCAGGTACAGCACCCAACTCTGCTAGTCACATCCAGTTAAAATCCCTAAAGCTAACACATCTTTCTGTCACTCTTCCTTTCAGTTCTCTACACATAGCGAATGGAATCAACTACACAAAACGATAAAACAATCTACTTTTTTCAACACTCCCACTTTTAAAAACACATTCACATTCACCTGTAACTGCTTCATGTGTTGTGCCTGTTTATTGTAGTTCTGCTGTTTTGCCCTGTTGTTGTCTTTGTCTATTGTCTAAATACAGTGAGGGGAAAAAACTATTTGATCCCCTGCTCATTTTGTACATTTGCCCACTGACAAAGAAATGATCAGTCAGTAATTTTAATGGTATGTTAATTTGAACAGGGAGAGACAGAATAACAACAAAAAAATCCAGAAAAACGCATGTCAAAAATGTTATAAATTGATTTGCATTTTAGTAAGTGAGAAATAAGTATTTGACCCTTCTGCAAAACATGACTTATTACTTGGTGGCAAAACCCTTGTTGGCAATCACAGAGGTCAGACGTTTCTTGTAGTTGGCCACCAGCTTTGCACACATCTCAGGAGGGATTTTGTCCCACTCCTCTTTGCAGATCTTCTCCAAGTCATTAAGGTTTCGAGGCTGACGTATGGCAACTCGAGCCTTCAGCACCCTCCACAGATTTTCTATGGGATCAAGGTCTGGAGACTGACTAGGCCACTCCAGGACCTTAATGTGCTTCTTCTTGAGCCACTCCTTTGTTGCCTTGGCCGTGTGTTTTGGGTCATTGTCATGCTGGAATACCCATCCACGACCCATTTTCAATGCCCTGGCTGAGGGAAGGAGGTTCACACCCAAGATTTGACGGTACATGGCCCGTCCATCGTCCCTTTGATGCGGTGAAGTTGTCCTGTCCCCTTAGCAGAAAAACACCCCCAAAGCATAATGTTTCCACCTCCATGTTTGACGGTGGGGATGGTGTTCTTGGGGTCATAGGCAGCATTCCTCCTCCTCCAAACATGGTGAGTTGAGTTGATGCCTAGGAGCTTGATTTTGGTCTCATCTGACCACAACACTTTCACCCAGTTCTCCTCTGAATCATTCAGATGTTCATTGGCAAACTTCAGACGGCCCTGTACATGTGCTTTCTTGAGCAGGGGGACCTTGCGGGCGCTGCAGGATTTCAGTCCTTCACGGCGTAGTGTGTTACCAATTGTTTTCTTGGTGACTATGGTCCCAGCTGCCTTGAGATTATTGACAAGATCCTCCCGTGTAGTTCTGGGCTGATTCCTCACCGTTCTCATGATCATTGCAACTCCACGAGGTGAGATCTTGCATGGAGCCCCAGACCGAGGGAGATTGACAATTCTTTTGCGTTTCTTCCATTTGTGAATAATTGCAACTGTTGTCACCTTCTCACCAAGCTGCTTGGCGATGGTCTTGTAGCCCATTCCAGCTTTGTGTAGGTCTACAATCTTGTCCCTGACATCCTTGGACAGCTCTTGGGTCTTGGCCATGGTGGAGAGTTTGGAATCTGATTGATTGATTGCTTCTGTGGACAGGTATCTTTTATACAGGTAACAAGCTGAGATTAGGAGCACTCCCTTTAAGAGTGCTCCTAATCTCAGCTCGTTACCTGTATAAAAGACACCCGGGAGCCAGAAATCTTTGATTGAGAGGGGATGAAATACTTATTTCACTCATTAAAATGCAAATCAATTTACAAAATTTTTGACATACGTTTTTCTAGATTTTTTTGTTATTTTCTCTCACTGTTCAAATAAACCTACCATTAAAATTATAGACTGATCATTTCTTTCAGTGGGCAAATGTACAAAATCAGCAGGGGATCAAATAACTTTTTCCCTCACTGTATGTGTCCTGCTGTATTGCTTTTATATTCTCTGCTGGCTGGTCTATGGTTTTTATCATGTATGCTATTATCAGGCCCTGTGGTCATGCTCTGTTGTCTTTCATAATTCAGTGGTGTCTCCCTATGTGCTGGTTTTAATGTAGATAAGTGCTGTCTCCATGTGCTTGGTGTTAATGTACACTGCTGAAAAAAAATGGAACACTTGAATCACACATTGGGTCTCGATGAAAGAAATATATTAAAGATCAAAATCTTTACCGTACATTGTGTAATTCGTTGAGAACAAAATGACATAACAATGGCCAATGGAAACCAAAATCACCAACCGATTGAGGGCTGGATTCAAACATACACCGAAAATCAAAGTAAACAATTGAAATCACAGGCTGTTCCAACTTGCGTGAATTTCCTCACGGCAACTAATGTGACTCAGTAGTTTGCATGGCCCCCACATGCCTTTTTGCACTCCAGACAACGTCTAGGCATGCTCCTGATGAGACGGTGGATGGTGTCCTGGGGGATCTCCTCTCAGACCTGGATCAGGGCATCATTGAGCTCCTGGACAGTCTGTGGCGCTACCTGGCGGCATCTGATGCAGTGATACATAACGTCTCAGATGTTCTCAATTGGATTCAGGTCTGGGGAACGTGAGGGCCTGTAAGCACAGGTCCCACTAGAGGACGTCGGGCCCTCATGCCACACTCATGCAGACAGTTTGGTCAGAAACAAGCACACCAGTTGCCCACAGGAGGTAATTTTGTAGGGCTCTGGCAGTGCAACTCCTGATCCTCCTTGCACAAAAGTGCAGATACCGGTCCTGCCACTGGGTTGATGCCCTTCTACGGGCCTGTCCAGCTCTCCTTGTGTTACGGCCCGTCTCCTGGTATCTCCTCCACATTCTCTTGAGACTGTACTGGGAGACAAAGCAAACCTTGCGACGACACATAAATGTGCCATCCTGGAGGAGCTGGATAACTTGTGCAACCTGAATGGGCTGCAGGTACCCCCTCATGCTACCAGTAGGGACAAGGACACTAGCAAAGTGCAAAACTAGAGAAGAATCATTCAGGAAGGATAAGGAGAGAGCAATTGTCTGTGGCCACCACCTGCAAAAACATTCCCTATTTTGGGGGTTGTCTTGCTGTTGCCTCCAGTGCACCTGTTATCGCTTTAATTTGCACCAAAACAGATGACATTGATTCACAATCACTTATGCTTCCTAACTGGGGAGATTGATATCCCTGAAGTTTAATTGACTTGGTGTTATGCTGTGATGATTATGTTCACTTAATTTTTTTGAGCAGTGTAGTTTAGTGGTGTCTATGTGGTTGGTTATGTATCTTTGTTTCTACTGTGCTGTAGTCATGTGTCTAATGTCTGTTGTCTTTCTCTTTTTATTTATTCTTGATACCCATTCCCTACAGGAGGATTGGGTATCACCGTTTCAGCTACCGTTGTGTGGTGTTTAAATAATTTTTCTGAATGAATACTCGGGTACATATATATATATTAAAAGTTTAGATTGTCTTTACAATGTAACATGTTTTATCTGAGCGTAAAATAGAGCCAGTGAAACGTGTAACCTTTCACTGAGCAACTTGAGTGACAAAATTACCATGTGTGTGTGTGATTGTGTGTGTGTGATTGTGTGGGCCGATCATTAATGCAAAGAGACTAAACTAGTTAATACTAGTAAAAATAAAGTATAATCAGAAAAAGTTAAGAGCATACTGTAAGAAATTTTTTAAACTGTAAAAAAACGGTTTCAGTAAATCCAAGGATGTGTAGCGCACTTCACGTGATCAAAAAGTGAGTGAGGTTGGGTGATGGATTATTTAGGAGTCGACAACAATTTAAGCAAATGCCCGTGGTAACGACAGAGCAGTAACAACCACAAATCCGAAGTAGTCAACAAACAAAAACAGACATAAAGACATAACAGTGGACATATTTTTGGCTTAAATGGTACCTCATAGTTTCCTGCCACGTAACGGAGTACAAATGAAATGTTCTCACACCCGGTCGGGTCTTTAGTCCCATCCCTTTTAAGTGTGTACCATGAATCAATCACCTATTTCCTTCACAATTTTCTCTATGACAACTTCACTCATGAGTCCAATTATTTTGTTCTGGATGTGGTGAGATGTGTATGTGGCATTGCGGGGAACTGTGCTTACTGCGCTAGCAAGTTCCTTGTCTTTCCTGACTGTAAAATCAAACATCGCCAGGAATGTGGTTAACGAGAGAAAGCTCGTTAACCACAAGAAATTCCCCAATGTCTACAATCGATGACAAATACATACGAATTCTTGCAAGCTGTGCAGAATTCACAGGTGTTGAAATCTCTGTTGCCTGTGCAGTTCTCGCTTGTCTTTCTCTCCAAAGTACCATGCATTTCAAGTGTTCTTTGCTTGATGCGTGCCTCCTCAGTCCCTTGTTGCTATCAATAGCATGTCACCAGTTATTACACCCAGTTTGGGTGAATGCCTTTTCAGTGGAGCTGATGTTAAATTGTCGACAAGCGTAGCAGAAAGCTGCATCTGCCTTGCAGGAATATACTAGCCACTCTCTGCCTTTGAAGCACATGCTACAAAATGCCTGCTTTTTCCCACTGTACAGGCGGGTTGGGTATTTCCCCAGACAAACCTGCGCTGGCTCATCTTTGCCGAGGTCGTCAGGCACTTGCAGGGGCGTATCGACGGTGCTGCTAGTTTTGGTCTCGGCGACTTTAGGCCGCTCACTGTCACCAGACGGCAAGACTGTTGCACAGGTGCCGTTGCTGCTGCTGCGCTGCTCGGCCTCAGTCAAAGGGCTCGGCAGCGTTGGCACAAAAGCCCTGGCCTCTGTGGCTGGCTTTGCCCCCTCATGGAGCCCGGCCTGAATTTAGCTAGCAACATAGTAGACATTGGCTGTTAACAGTAGAACCGCCAAATGCCTACAGGAATTGGCGTTTGAGTTTGTATTTAAAATAAAACTGCCGTTTTGAAAGCTACACTCTCCTTCCATTAGTTTTCCTAAATAAGCGTATATTACATTGTTCTGTTGTCAGAATTCTAACCTGACAAACAGAAAACTATTTAGAGACTACTTACCAGAATTCTTTTTTTTACCCTGTTTTCCGACTTAATCCGCCAACAGCACACACCACTTAGCGTTGGTACTCAAATGGTACCCAGGCGCTAATCACCCCTCACTGAATGCATGACGTCAGTGAAGGAATGTGCGATACTCCCAGATGAATGATCAGACCTTGGTTGAATTTGAAGGAACTTAGAAATGACATACAAGATTTCCATGACCATTCAAAAATTTAATTAAGCTATTATTGAAACATAATCCAAACGATATACTGTAGGCTACTTGTCACAGGTTACCATTTTTCAGTAGGAGATTCAGCTTATTGTGTAGTTCATCAAATGTAAATCTACAAATGTATTATGCTAAATAATTATTCACGAAACGAAATACGAAGGATATTGTATATTGTCAGCAATTACCAATTCAACAAAAGTATTACAAGTTACTGTTTTTATTTTAGGAGGGAAAGAGAAACTAAATCGCACACGCATCCTATTGTCTCTGTTTGAATCTTCTCTGCTTATTTTACTGAAGATTAATCTTCTACGAATGTATTAGGCTAAATAGTTATTCACAAAACTGAATTCCAACGACATTGTTTTTTCAATAACTCCTCGGTTTTTCATTAATTTATTCATGTCATCTATAATCCTACATGCCAGTAATCTGGGAAACTAGAGCTAAGCATTGGCGTTGAAATCAACTCAATAGCCCCCCTACACCCCCCGGGAGAAACATGCAAAGAGGCAAAGTTTTTATTTCGGAGCTGGTCTTTTTCTAATAACTGCTCTCGGTTTTTTGATAACTTATTCATGTCACCTATAGACAAATCTTATATGCCAGTTAATATTCTACAAATATATTTGGCTAAATAGTTATTTACAAAACTGAATTCCAACGATATTGTTTCGGACCTCATCTTTTTCTAATAACTCCTCTCAGTTTTTCAATAATTTATTCATGTCATCTATTATCTTATATGCCAGTAATCTTGGAGACTAGAGCTATGCATTGGTGTTGAAATCAACTCGATAGCCCCACTACAACCCCCGGGAGAGACCTGGAAAGACGCGCGGTTCATATAGCCTATTCTCTGCTTATTTTACTGAAGATTAAGATTCTACAAATGTATTAGGCTGAATAATTACTAACGAAACTATATACCAAAGATATTCTTTTTTAGACTATTCTATATAGTTTGTTGACGACCCAGTAGATGAACTGATGCTCTGGCTGGATGGTGATTCTGCAGAGGAGAATGTCCATGCTAATTGGGACGATTCATATGCTAATGACACCAAACGGCGTTCAGCTCTGGCGGATACTGGGGGTCTGAAAGGCCTGGCGGTTGTAGTGTTAAACTTCCCGCAGGTACCATGGGATTTGTCTCCCGGCATTTCTCTCTTCTGTTTGGTTGTATCACAGACGACAGTCCCGTGGAGTACAGTCAGTAACATTATTGTTAGCAGTAGGCTTATTGCTCTAACAACGGTGGGTACAGGCACTCACAGACAGACCGCAATAGGCAACAGCTGAACCAAGAGGAAATTCTGCCTACCATGTGTACAACCATGTGGGTGTGTACACATGATAGCGACCGCCACTGAGTTTGTGTTGGTTACCATAGTATCAACACTGCTCTGGTGAATCTAGGTTTGGTATGTTTTCTAAAAATTACTTTACAGACGAGGTACCTTTTTGTAAATTACATAAAAATTAAAGACAACTACATTAAATAATGTAGTTGGCTATGTACGCAGATTATTTGTATTTCTTATGTGTTACTCTTGTTATAATTATTAGGCTATAGGTGAATTATAATTTTATTAATTATTATAGTTATTAGTTAAACAAAATTTAGTACAAGACCGAACCAGAGATCACTAGCCCTTTTGGCATCGAGATAAGTAAACCATTATGTTCATGATGGGGACAGTGATTGGCCACACACTGGAGGGAATTAAACAACATTGGAGGGAGATGCAGTAGCCTACTTTTCTAACAATGCATATCAGTGCTACAGTCATGTTCCCCTGTTGTTGCATGCAGATAAGGAAGCACCTTAAACAGCTGCTTGTTTTGATGTGCATCAACAACTAAAGTCTGTAGGTGCCTTACTTCAGTTGAATTGGTGTCCTTATGTATTTTTTGCCTGGGATGTTGTTGTGAAATTGGTCTTAAATTGATTTTGAAGTGGCATTAAAAAAGTCTTAAAAGTCTTGAATTTAACCTGCAGATACCCTGACTTTTATATGGTATTCTGAAATACCACAACATGTAGGTAATCAACATTCATAGTTTGAACCACCCTGTTCATAATTCAATATACCAATATATTTGTATTTATTATTTTTGCACATCAGTCTAAGAATTACAAACTCTAGTATTAATGAAGTTGCTGGCCAAGTCGTTCTCTTGTTCTTGCCGTGTTTGGTTAATTTGTTTCTATACATTGGTATCATTATCAGGTGTTGTAATTGAGAAGACCTAATAATCAACTAAAATTCAAACTAGTTCTGTGTTCACCGGTCAGAATTGTTTGACAGTACTATAGAGTATAGTATACTGTATATACAGTTGCGATCAAAAGTTTGCATACCCTTGGAGAATTGGTAATATACAGCTCTGAAAAAACTGCAAAATCATCAGTTTCTCTAGTTTTACTATTCATAGGTATGTTTGAGCAAAAAGGAACAGTTGTGTTTTATTCTATAAACTACTGACAACATTAATCCAAAATTCCAAATCAAAATATTGTCATTTATAGTATTTATTTGTAGAAAATAACAACAGGTCAAAATAACCAAAAAAAAGATGCATTGTTTTCAGACCGCAAATAATGCAAAGAAATGCCATTCTTTTGTAGGTCACTTGATTTCATCCTGTGGTTGTTGAGTGACATTCGAATGAGTTGACAGTTATCTCGGGCAATGGACAGTCGTTTTCGCCCTCTGCCGGTCTTGCTTTGTTGTCCCCAATGTCTGTTTCTTGACCTTGTTCTTATGAACCGCCGTCTTTGAAATTTTCAGGATGGAAGCAACTTGACGCTCACTGTATCCCTCTGCCAGTAAAGCCAGAATTGAACCCTTCTTTTCCTCACTCAAAGCTTTTCTTTTCAACTCTTTTGTCATGCTGAATAGTAACTTTTTTTTCAAATTACCTTTGAGGTACTACTTGCACTGTTTTTGCCATCCAGCTGGTCCTATTGCAAGAGGATAGTGATGACCACAGTAGTGGTTTTTGTACTTTTCCTCATAAATTAGATTTGGTTCAGGTAATCACCAAATCAGTACCTCATTAAGTAAAATGAGGTGTGCCTTTGTTGGAATTTAACAGATACTGGAATGGAATGGCTGCCATACATGTAGAGATACCGAATTAAGAAAAATTAGGAGTGGTCTCTTAATTTTTTCCAGAGCTGTATGTACCATTTGTAAAGAAAACATGAGTGAGCAGGCAAAACACATGTCTTTTATTTCTTATGGGATTCACATTCAACTGTAGGTCATTAACAGAATGGCACAATCATAAAACAAAACATGGCAACAAAGAAAAAAATGAACTGACCTGTGTTCAAAAGTCTGCATACCCTTAGTTCTTAATACTGTGTATTGCCACCTTTAGCATCAATGACAGCGTGCAGTCTTTTTGTAATAGTTGTCTTGCAGGTGGTATAGCTGCCCATTTGTCTTGGCAAAATGCCTCTAGGTTGTTAGAAATCAGCCGTTTCATATAGTGGTTGAAATAATGATCGCGTCAAGGGAGAGAGTAATTCTATTATTTATTGCAGCATTTGATAGTCTATTGTTCACGATGTTACAAACTGTCTTCATACTCGGTCTTACAAACCGAGTATGAAGATGTCTCAAAGAAACATTTGGTCGTAACTCCACTTTATAGACATCCAGAACATACACAATAAACATCACAGTACTGTAAGCCCATTGGCTAATTACTGTCGCGCTTTGACAGATGTCCTGTGTACAGATGGTATGTTTTAAAGTAAACATAACATACACTTCAACAAGGTCATGCAAAGTCTTTGGTCGTCTTGCATGAACCGCATGTTTGAGATCTCCCCAGAGTGGCTCGATGATATTAAGGTCAGGAGACTGTGATGGCCACTCCAGAATCTTCACCTATTTCTGCTGTAACCACTGGAGGGTCAGCTTGGCCTTGTGCTTAGGGTCATTGTCATGCTGGAAAGTCCAAGAGCGTCCCATGCGCAGCTTTCGTGCAGAAGAATGCAAATTGTCTACCAGTATTTTCTGATAAAATGCTGCATTCATCTTGCCATGAATTTTCACAAGATACCCTGTGCCTTTACACCTCCCCAAAACATCAGTGAGCCACCATCATGCTTCACAGTGGGGATGGTATTCTGTTCGCTATAGGCCTTGTTTACCCCTCTCCAAACATAGCCCTTATGGTTGTGACCATAAAGCTCTATTTTGGTCTCGTCACTCCAAATTACAGTGTGCCAGAAGCTGTGAGGCGTGTCAAGGTTTTGTCGGGCATATTGTAACCAAGCTTTTTGTGGCATTGGCGCAGTAACGGCTTCTTTCTGGCAACTCGACCATGCAGCTCATTTGTGTTCAAGTATCGTCGTATTGTGCTCCTTGAAACAACCACACCGTCAATTTCCAGAGCAGCTGTCTTTCTCCTGAGGTTACATGTGGGTTTTTCTTTGTATCCCCAACAATTCTTCTGGCTGTTTTGGCTGACATCTTTCTAGGTTTACCTGACCTTGGCTTGGTATCAAGAGATCCCTGAATTTTCCACTTCTTAATAAGTGATTGAACAGTACTGACTGGCATTTGCAAGGCTTTGGATATCTTTATATCCTTTTCCATCTTTATGAAATTCTATTACCTTGTTACGCTGGTCTTTTGACAGTTCTCTTCTGCTCCCCATGGCTCAGTATCTGACCTGCTCAGTGCATCCACATGAGAGCTAACAAACTCATTGAGTATTTATACACAGACACTAATTGCAATTTAAAAAGCCACAGGTGTGGGAAATTCACCTTTAATTGCCATTTTCACTTTGTGTGTCTGTAACAAGGCCAAACATTCAAGGGTATGTAAACATTTGATCAGGGCCATTTGGGTGATTTCTGTTATTATGATTTAAAACGGATCCAAACAACTATCCAAACAACTATGTGATAATAAATGGCTTCATATGATCGCTATCCTTTCAAAAACAATGCCAAAATTTCACAATTTTGCCAGGGTATGCAAACATAAGAGCACAATTGTATGCAATGCAAAATAACTGAGACTTAGCAAAGTAATTGTTGAAATGAAATCCTAACATTTCAAGGTAGTAAGCAATTGAACCTGAAATATTTAGGAGATTTCTTCTGTCAAATAATTACTCTTCTTGGAATTCTATATTTATCTTTAACACCCCCAGCAACATCACGATTTGTGTTCAATACACCGTGCTTAAATTACAGACAAATGTACCTTTTTTGCAGAAGTTCAGGGAATTCATAATTTTGTGCATGGTGTATTTGGCAAATGACAGTGATGAATGTATACATTTAGTAAACTATTAGACCTTCAGTAGTATTCAGTGTACTGGATCTAAGGCTAAAGGTCCCTTTAGGGATGCTATAGTCTCATTTTAATGCAATGGTTAGATTGTCCACTAGGCAGAGACTCAAAATCCTTTGAGTTCCCCTGATAAAGTGAAAAGGAGCATGCTGTGAAGGTCCAAACAAGTGAAGAATATGATTTGCATATTCTTGTAATCAATTCTGTGATATTGACTTGTTGGATGTAAATGTAAAGACATTGGAATTCATTAAAATTTCAACATTGAGCTTCAACATAAATACATTAAAGGTCAAATCAACTGGCTGGTCACCTATTGTACAGCTGCCAAATATTTCATCAGAGCTCTGGGGAGAAACATGTCCAATTATAAATGGCAAATAAATCTTGTGTAGAAACATGTCGTTATTGCGATTGGACTATGTTATATTCAGTGGTTTGAAATAAGCTTTTGTCCACTTCTCACATTGAACAAGAGAAGAAAAACCCTCCCTTATTTCATTGGTTCAACAAGGTTACATGTCCATGATGCATTGCTGAAAGCAATTTGCAATGGTGTTGTCCACTGTTTTCATCAGCAAGCTCTCAATGTGAAGTAGGTATTTTAAGGGCTTTCCTGACAAAGGCTACGTACTTTTCACTGAATGTATTCAAAATAAAACCCCAACACTTCCTTTTTAAGTAGTGTAAATGGTTTGCTTTTCATTACATTTTAGTTTCCAGATGGAATTAGCTGTCAAGTTTAAATGTGACTTTTTAATCCAAACAACTTCAATAGGATATTTGAAGTAATAATAGGATATTTGAAATATGTAATGCATTATAATATATAAGTTTTTTTTTTATTTTAGGACAGTGTACATTTTGTATATTCTAAAAGTAGCTCTTTATTTTTGTATCCAGGAATGAAAGACATACAAACACCTGTTAAAAAAAACATATTCCATTTTAGGATGTCTAAGATGAATGCAGTTGTTACAACTGAGGGTTTGATTTCCCAACGAGTTTAACTCTTCCAGGCATTTTCATTTGTGCTGTGTCCATCAGAAAAAGAGCCCATCAGCGATACAGTGCCAAAAATCTCCTATAATAGGCCCCAGGATAATGATTGCTTTGAATGATGGCATAATGAGGACTTTATAAATATGCATAGGTCACTGAGGGTAGCAATATTGTGGATTATTAAAACTATAGGGTCGGAGGTCAGGCTAATGAGAGGAAGTTGAAGGTTTTTCACCCACTGCCATGGGAATACTGAAGCCAGCTGTCTACAGTGAACTGACTATTTTCACACCAAGAGGCACCCCAATAGCATAAAAAGGCACATCGTATGTTTCCAGTCAGTAGGCTATATAAAAACGATGTGAGAGAGGTGTAAATTTAATGGATGGGAAGCAATTCCCTTCAATAGGCTTGCCTCGTTGTTGGCTTTGATTCCATTGTAAGTCTGTATTGTTTTGGGAAAAACAATATGGCTGAAAGAAGCGAACTCAAGTCGTAATAGTAGTAAAAAAAATCAATAGCTATTAAAGGGAACAGATGGTTACCATTATAAACATTTGTTTATTCACTGCTTAAAAAAATTAATGGAACACGTAATCAGCACAACAAGTAACACCAAGTCAATTACATTTCAAGGATATTAACCTGTCCAGTTAGGAAGCAAAAGTGGTTGTGAATCAGTGTCACCTGTTTTGGTGCAAATGAAAGAGACAATAGGTGCACTGGAGAGGCAACAGCAAGACAATCCCCAAAAAGGGAATGATTTTGCAGGTGGTGGTCACAGACAATTGCTCTCTCCTTATCCTGACTGATTCTTCTCAAAAAGGTTTGCTGTGTCTCCCAGTACAGTCTCAAGAGCATGGAGGAGATACCAGGAGACAGGCTGTTACAAGAGGAGAGCTGGACAGAGTCGTAGAAGGGCATCAACCCAGCAGCAGGACCGGGATCTGCTCCTTTGTGCGAGGAGGAACAGGAGCAGCCCCTTCAGAGCCCTACAAAATGACTTTGTGCGGGTTACTGGTGTGAATGTTTCTGACCAAACTGTCAGAAACAGACTCCATGAG
This sequence comes from Esox masquinongy, assembly GCA_016801175.1. Taxonomy (NCBI): domain Eukaryota; kingdom Metazoa; phylum Chordata; class Actinopteri; order Esociformes; family Esocidae; genus Esox; species Esox masquinongy. The sequence goes on from JACXGI010010264.1 coordinate 25,547, forward strand.
GGCTCATGTCCTCTAGTGGGACCTGTGCGCTCAACCCAGCACCGTGCAGCTCAATTGGCATTCGCCAGAGAACACCAGAATTGGCAGGTCCGCCATTGGCGCCCCGTTGTCTTCACAGATGAGAGCAGGTTCACACTGAGCACGTGACAGATGTGAAAGAGTCTGGAGACACAGTTGTGAACGTTACGCTGCCTGCAACATCATCCAGCATGACCGGCTTGGCGGTGGGTCAGTGAGGGTCTGGGAGGCATATCCTTGGAGGGTCGCACAGACCTCCACAGACCTCCACATGCTAGCCAATGGTACCCTGAGTGCTATTAGGTACCGGGATGAAATCCTCAGACACATTGTCAGACCTTACACTGGTGCTGTAGGCCCTGCGTTCTTCCTGGTGCTGAACAATGCCGGCCTCATGTGGCCAGAATGTGTAGGTTGTTCCTGGATGATGACGGCATTGATGGCATTGTCTGGCCCTCACATTCCCCAGACCTGAATCCAATTGAGAACCTCTGCAATGTTATGTATCGGTGCATCCGACGCCATCAAGTAGTGCCACAGACTGTCCAGGAGCTCACTGATGCCGATCTACGTCTGGAAGAAGATCCCCCAGGACACCATCTGCCGTCTCATCAGTAGCATGCCCAGATGTTGTCGGGAGTGCATACACGCACGTGAGGGCCATACACACTATTAAGCCACATTGAGTTGCCGTGATGAAATTAACGCAAGTTGGAACAGCCTATGATTTCAATTGTTTACTTTGATTTTCAGTGTGAGTTTGAATCCAGCTCTCAAATGGTTGGTGATTTTGGTTTCCATTGACAGAGGTTACGTCATTTTGTTTTTAACTAATTACCCAATGTACAGCAGTGTTTCCTCTAGAAAATGTCCTTGCTGTGGGGGGAATGTTGTTGAGCAGGGAGACGCATAATTCTTCTAGGCTTTTGGAAAAATATTTCCTATAGTTCAGCTCATTGATGGGGAATAGTTGAGGGAGTGGCACATGCAGGTAGCTAGATGCCCTCCTTTCGCTCCATCTCCTCTTTTCTTTCTTCCTCTCACTTTCCTATTCCCTCCTCCATTGATTCTCTCTTCTGACTATTCCCTCCTCTCCATCTCTTTACTTTCTTCTTCCATTATCTCCATGTTTTTCCTCTGCTCTCTCTTCTGTTACACTCTGGTCTACTCTCCTCTTCCATATGCCCTGCTGGCTTTCTCCTCGGTATCATTCAGTCTCACACTTTCAAGACTCTGTCTTTCCTGCCTAGTAAAGTATTGCATACACTTCATATAAAAAAACACAGAGCATAATCTTTTAAAGATGATACTAATAATCTCCTAATTAATATTTAGCTTCAAGTAAATACATTTAATTCAGACTTTCAACAGACTAGCTAAAGTCATCTAACACTATAGTCCCAGCTCCCTTTCTTTTGTTACAACTAATTAAAATATTTCAACAAACAACTTTAAGATAGAAAAATCACATCGACAACAGATCCATTTACATCGCACTTTTGCCTAGCTAACAGGGCAAAGTAGTACTGTTAGCTAGCAAAACTTGCTTTGCCTAACATCTTTGTTTCTCAGTATAACTGGGGATACAGTTGTGGCAACAATATGGCTCGCTACATCTAAATGAGGTGAGAATAATTTGTTTTGACTCAAGTTAGCTTTTTAACGTAGGCCTAGTCAAGCAAACAAACGTCTGGTACATTCAATGTGCGTTCTTCTGGTGATCTCTCCATCTCCCTTCTTCTATAGAGGCATACACTGAAATAATTTCTTTTGCGCACCGGGAGAACGAGCTGTTTCGCACGCAATGCTCACAGAGAATTACAGTTTTTTTAACACAAGAAGGACATCTGTGCTTCTCGTACAGCTTGTCGGCGTAGAGTGTATTGGTGGCTCCGATTACTATGACAGTATTCGGAGCCAAATTACTATCTCTTCATTTTTTTGGACAGTGTTATTCATATCAACGTGTGTGGGTGAACTGTTTTAGCCTTTATCAGACTGACCCGTAATTCACACAAGCGATGAAATCGCTTGCCGTTCCGCTAGTGACGATGGGGAGGCAGCTGAAATCGTCCCACCTTTGCTGTTTTGACCAATCTGTTACTTACTTTAAGCTGGGAAAAGTAGCCTATTGCGTTCATGGACAAAAAGGCAGGCCCAACATAAACAAAACAAAGTAGTTATATGTCGTGGAGCTCCGCCCCCTAGAGGGGCTTTAGCTCCTAGTGGTTTACCCTGGCCGCGTCCGTGGCCGTACTGAAAACTCATTATGCAAGATGCGTCAGCCAATCAGGGCACGCCTGCCCCTATATATGACCCGTGAGCCCAGAGAACGTCCTCCCTTTTTATTCAGCAAACGCTTGCTGAGTGCTATACTGATTACTCTACTTCAGCCTGAGAATTTTTGCCGTCGACGTTCTTTAGCTCGACGTCTCAACATGAAAAAAA